>JBBPRX010000565.1:0-13821 GCA_038093195.1 Boletus fagicola | reverse complement strand
CTTTTCTCATACACTTCTAGTCCCTGTCACTCCTCTCTAGTGACTTGCACTATCTAGTCCCTCCTTGGACTACTCCGTCTACTAATCATACCTCAACTCTTGTTATTGGTGTAAGAACCTCTACACCATTTCCTCTTTGCTGTTCACCTCTGTCGCGGTACTTCTATTCGGATTACCAGAAACTCTTGTCCAGTTTCAATAAGCTGTGGTGAAGGATATCTAGGCAGTCCTAGAGAGGAGGGGGAGAGGGGTGAGCGAAGTGAGACTTGCTAGAGAAGATAGCAAGGAACAATAGAAGCTTACACTGTATTGTGTAGGTTTAGGTTAAAGAAGAGATATAGGCGGAGCCATAATATATATACTGGTAGAGAGATTTAGGGCAGGCCTGACTAAATAAGGAAACTAAGGTAAGGGCAGGCATAGATGCATAGAGACGTGTCATGACATGAGACACGTGTAAAATAAGGATCATGAGATTGCATATGAGAGAATGCAATTGAAGAGGCAGTGTTTGAGGAAAGAACCAGGATGGAGGAAATAGAATTGAGAGGCAGTGGAACTGCCATTGGGGAAGAGGGGATCAATGAGGCTGTGTAGGGACAGCCTCGGGAGGGAAGAGGGAAGTGGTGGCTTCAAAGAGGTCATTCTAGATGGAGTCTGATATGGCAAGCTCTTCTAGTCCTGAGAGTGTTACAGTCTGAGAGGCAAGCTAGCAATACCAGATGCTATGGTAGATTTGTTTAGGAATGAATACTAAGTAAGAGAACTTGAATACAGTGGCTTAAAAAACTGTCCGCATGTTTGGTCATTTTTCACTAAACTCAATAATCTGCAATAACCCCTAATCCTAGCCCTAAGCTCTAAGTGTATGAAATGAAGCACATACTCCATACACTCAGAGTTTAGAGCTAGGATTAGGGGTTATTGTGGATTATTGAGTTTAGTGAAAAATGACCAAACATGCGGACAGTTTTTTGAGCCACTGTAACTCACCTCAGCTGTTGCCTAAGATGGGCGAGAACAACTAAGGTGATTTGGAATGGAATGAAAGGTTTATATAGTATGTGATAAAGGCACACTCATACCTCAATATGTATGTGTCAAAAAGGATTTAAAAGAAGTGTAGTAATATTAGCTGACAAGGGTCAATGCGAAGGAAGTCAAGAGTAATCACAGTTCTGAGCCTTCCAAGCCTTCCGAAGGGTGCAGGAAAATATCGGAACTGATTCTGGAATTGAGGCTTCTGAACTCAGAAGTGTGGAAGTGCACTTCCGGTGCACCACTGCAAACAGTAGACATGTGCTTCAGAAGTGTCATTCCAAATCTTGGAACCACTGGAATGGTTCTGGGATCAGTGGTATTTGTCAGAGAGAATGTCATCCCTGAGGGTCCAACCAGGATGGTCATTGGTGATGGTCTCCTGGGTAGTCAGAGGAAGAGAAAAACTGGGGGTGGTTTCCCTAATCATAACATTACCCTCCATGTACATCTGAAGTACCATCTCAGACTCAAGAACATCAGTCTCCTTCATTGATTTCATAATTTGACAGGTCCCAGGTAGGGAATAGCATGGGTACCAGATACCCATACAGGTCTTGAGTATGGGTATCTCACAGGTACGAGTATGGGTATCGCTCTCAGGCACCTGTACCCTGACCCATACCCTCATGTGGATACCAGGCTCCATTTCCCAAGTGCCAACTCTTAGTAAGTCTCCATCATACATATCTACATATGTATCACTTAAAGGTACAGTGCCAGTCGCTCCATTTGCCAATGTCTAAATGTAGTAGAAGCAATAAAGTCAATTTTGATGTTTTTCACTGTGGCACTTGACAGCTGCACATCTCATTGTATCCCCTTCCCTCCTTTGAGCCTATCATGCAACTCGGGTGTTAAAAGGAAGGAGGGTGATAGCACAGACTTGGGCACTGAGATCTTGTGTGAGATGGACTCAGAGGATCTGGCGGACTTGACGATTGAGACTGATGAAGATGATCTGGATGCTGATGATGGTGATGGTGATGGTGATGACTTGGAGGATGAATTAGTTGATGAGGTCACTGAGTTAAGTGAGCGTGAGTGCTGTGCATTGGAAAGAGACATCCTTCCAGTCAAATTTGCATTAGCAAAGGTACAGGGTAAAGAGACTTACCATTCACTGTTTTAAATGTGTTTTTCAGCTTCAAAAATTGGCCTGTTCCATCCTGAAATCACCCACAATCCATCTCCCAGCATGGCGAGAAATATTGACCAAGTTGCAAGTGAAGGTGACACTGCTGCCATGTGATGTCGCCACTTGATGGAACTCAATGTTAGATATGTTGAGTTATGCGTTGGACCACAAACAGGCCATCAACCAGATGACACAGAGATGAGACGGAGGGATGTGCAAGTACGAGCTGAGTGATCTCGAATGGTTGATTCTTGATCAGCTGCAACACGTGTTGAAGGTGCATTCTGTGCACGGACATATAACATAAGCACAAGCTAATTCTCACTGGTGTCATATAGGTCCTCAAAGACACAACCCTTTTCTTTTCTCGTGCAGCACCGAACTTGGCGGCCATAATCCCTGCCATGGATGTCCTTGACAAGGAATTCACCTTGTATTCTCGCAACCGCCTCCTTACACCAGCGATTCACACTGCCATGTCGCTTGCCAAACAGACCCTCAACAGGTATTATTCACTCACTGACAGCTCTGAGGTATATTGTATTGCGATAATTCTACATTCTCGGCACAAGTTAACCTACTTCAAGAATGCCCATTGGGAGTCAGAATGGGTCAAGACTGCAGAGGAACTCGTGCAAGAGGAATTTGGATGCACCTATGCTCCTACCGAACTCGCTTCTGATGTGGAGACCTCGGACATTGACATAGTTGACAAGCCCATCAACTCAAAGGAAACCCACAACATTTTTGACAACATGAAGGTGTTTGCGCTGCCCAAGGCTGGTGATCTCCATAGTGAGATCGACTGGTACCTGGCCACAGATGTGGAAAAAGCTGATGACCCACTGAAGTGGTGGGATGACCGGCACACAGTGTACCTGCTGCTCTCAAGAATGGCTCTCGATTATCTCACCATCCCTTCCACTTCTGTTGATGTTGAACGGCTCTTTAGTCATGGTCGCCTGCTTTTGTCACATGTTCGTTCTCGTTTGTCGGTGGATTCTACTTGTGCACTTTTGTGTCTTGGCAGTTGGAGCACCCTGGGTTTGGTCAATAGTAAGGATGTGAAGAAGGTTAGTTTAATGCCAGATATTGATGGTGATGAGGAGATTTTGAACTTGGACACATGGCAAGATGATTAGACAGTGTACATAGACTAATTAGATCACTGCTACTAAGTAGTACTTTGTCTGATAATTTGAGTACCCGCGAGTATTTTGAGTATGGGTAGCAGTACAGGTATTGACTCTACATACCCGTGTCTGACCCAGCACCTGCACTGTGGGTATGAGTATATTGATGGGTATGAGTACGGGTACTGCTGCTGCCACCCGGGGGTATACCCATGCAGTTGCCTAGTCCCAGGTGATGGGGTTGATGTTATGGAACATGCACTGCTGCCAGGTGTGCTCGGTGGAGTTGCATGGTTGCAATATCAGCGGGGACAATGGTATTGGAGATGTCTGGGAGCGGGTTGGTGGCCGAAGGGGCAGCAGTAACAGCTGCAGTTGGTGCAGATATGTCCAGGTTGCTGACATTCAAAGCATTGAATGGGGACCAGGGATATACAGGAGGATAGAGGAAGGGAGCTGGGCATATGAAGTGGGAAGTCCACAGAGGATTGAGGGCCACTATCCACGGCTGTAGTTGAGTCTGAGGGAGGAGATCCAGTGGGGGTCTGGATGATGAGGGGCCCATCTGGAATGATGAGGGGTGGAGAGGAGACAGGCTCTGTAGTTGAGCCCAGTGGGGTGGCCAAATGGCGGATAGGTTCGGATGGGAGTCTGGCAGTGAAGAGGACCATATGGGGACAGCATCTGATGGGATGATAGGGTGGTAGGGGTCTGGGGTCTGCAGGTATAACAGGGGAAGTGGGTATGGGGGAGGAAGGTCTGGTAGAAGGGAAGTGGAAGAGGGTCCTGATGTCAACTTGGCTTCCAATGATAGGATGAGGTCCTTGATGGCCATGGCCTTGTTTGAGACAGGGGGAGTCTCCAAGAGAGGAGTCAGACAATTGATTGTCTGGGACAACGTCAGAGTTGTCAAAATACATAGGCAGCTTGGAAGCTCTTGGGGAGAGCATAGAGGATGGGGTGTAGGAAAGAGGCAATGATGGATATGGGAAGGACTGAGATGCAGAGGTTGAGTCCCTTGTCGTGGAGGAGGTTGAGGGACATGTTTCTGATCTCAAGGATTGCTTGTTCAATAGCCAGGATGGCCGACAACTCTGGCAAAGAGTGGAAGGGGTCAACAAAGGAGATTGAGGAACTTGTCAGGCATCTGGTGGCCCAGGGGAGAAGGGAGCGAAGCATGGCATACTGGAAATAGAGTCTAGTAAGCTGGATGAGGGAGTCCTTGCTGGAGAAGAGCGGGAGGCACTGGAGTGTGGCTGATGCTTCTCTGTTCTTCAGGAGTGTGACATACAGTAGATGAGATGGTGGTCAGTAGGGGTGAGGTGAGAGATGTGGGTGGAAAGGGGGATGGAGGGGATGAAGGGGAAGGGCATCAATGAGGGAGATGATGGTGGTTGGAGTGAAAGAGGTGTTCAGAGTCCAACCCTCTTTTATACTCCTCCAGGATCTTCTTGGTGTTGCCCAAGTTGGTTTCAGGTTCCCACATTCATTCGGCTGTGGAATAGCCTTTCCAGTGGACCAAGTACTGGTTTCATCCTGATCTTTTCTGATGATTGACAATCATTTCCAATTTGTATTCCTTGGCTGTTCCGACTAGTTCTGGTGGGGGTTGGAGGAAGTTGGGACCATGTTCCAGTGTCTCCTGATAGGACGAAAGGAGTGAGGCATGGAACACATTGTGAATCTTCCACTGTTTAGGAAGATCCAATTGAAATGCAACTGAGAATATAACCTGAGAAATGGTAAAGGGGCCAGTGTGCCTAGGTGTGAGTTTTTGGGTCAGAACCTGAAGTTTCAGGTTCTGCGAGTCTAGCCAGATCTTGTCGCTGACCTTCCATGGTTTGAAGGAGGAATGGACCCTCTTCTTTATTTGTTGTTGAGTGAGGGTATGAGCAGCTTTGGCTTCTTTGTGGGCATCCTCAAGATGGGAGAGCTGTTGCTCAAGTGCTGGGAGGAAGGTGCGACCAAGGGGAGGGTAGGAGCCTGGTTCGTACCCTAGGATCAGAGAGAATGGGGATTTCTTGGTGACAGAGTGTACTGCAGCATTGTGGGAGAACTGGGCGATGAGTGATATTCCAGCCATTTATGTGGTTGGCCATCACAAAAGATGTGAAGGTAGGTTTCCAGTTCTTGATTATACCATTCAGTTTCTCTGTTGGTCTGCAGGTGGTAGGCTGTAGAGAGTGCTACATTGTAATGGAGGAGGTGCACCAATTCTTGAGCAAAAGTGGAGGCAAATTGTGGTCCTTGCCAAGATCAACTTGTTGTGTAAGCCATAGTGCTTAAACAGGTGATCAAAAAAGAGTTGAGTGATGTCCTTAGCATTGATCATTTTCGAGCAAGGGGCAAGAATTACCCCCTTACTAAGGCCATGGTTGACCATGATCATGATAGAATCAAAGTCTCCCACATGGGGAAGGTCAGTGATGAGATCCATAGAAAGATGTTGGAAAGGATGGGTGGTGGCGATGGTGAGGGGGACAAGCGGTGAGATGGTGGGGTGGGTCTGGACCTTGTAGGCTTGACAAACACCACAGCCAGTGACATAGTGTCTGATGTACATAGGCAGAGAGACCTGGCCACCAATAATCTTTTGAGAGGCGGGCGATGGTGCAAAGGTGGCCACCATGACTCCCTTCCAAGGAGGAGTGTGCTGCTGCAATGAGGTCGTGATGGATGTCCAAGGGGATGTACATGTGGGTTTTGAAGTATAACCTGCCATCTGTATAGGTCCAATCATCCGGGGAGGATCTGTGAAACAATTTCTCCTCCTTTTCCATAGCATGGAGGGCATTGAGGACCAGTTGGTCTGTGGCAGAGGATTCACAGATCTTTTCCACGAGAGCGAGGTCAATCTGTTTGATCTGTAAATCAAAGGCAGATTCCAGGAGGAGCCAAATGTCAGTGTTGTCTGATGAGGTATCAATCTTGTCTCGTCAGGACAGGGCATCAGCGGATGCCATCTGGATACCTGTGTTATGATACACAACATTTTCAAACTTTTAATACACTTACCTTGTACCATACTTTTACTTTCATTTCTTCGATGCATGCATGTGACTGTGGGAACACACATGTGATAGATCTCCGATCCATGACATCACCAACACGTGTATTTAATTTCCGCTCTTCTCTCACGTGTTGCTTCTCTTTTTCTCAACATCAAACTTCTTTTCCCATATTACTCATCATTATTACCAACTTCTCTCATGAGAAGCTTGGTCCGTGCACACTCCTGTATAGTATATAAAGTATGTAGATACCTGAAGACTGGAACGCCAGTCTAATCCACTTGTTCTCTTGCAGAATTAAGGTGTGACTCTCTCCTCTTATCTCATACCTCGGTCCTCTTCTTGTTTTCCTGTCTCAGGTTTGGTGTAACCTGCAAAAGTCCGGCCAGTGTTGTTTTCGAGATTCATCTCACAACACTTGGATTAGACTGCTTTACACTGCCTGGGCTCTTGGGCTAAGGAGTACCCCACTGGAGTTTTCCAGGTTTCCTTTCTTCTACGCGTCCGCGCCTTTAGGACATAGGGATTGAACCCTAAGCTTTAGTCTCCATAGTACTACCTTCTTCGTCCCTCCCTTGAGGTGATACCAGTGTCAGGGTCGAGCCTGATTTGTGTAGAGCGACTAGGGAACCACTGTCATTGTACAGCCCTAGGCTGAGCTTATTCCGAACACTGGTAGTCCTCGAAGTAATTCGAGAGGTAGAGCATCTGTATTTGTTTTAGTACAAGTTTATGTGTAGTTTCATTCCTGGTCGCTGCGGCCCCCAGAGAACCTGTTATGCATCATTCAGAAGACACCGTTATTACCTTCAGTCAAAGAAGACATACCTCCGCCTGTTCGCTTGTCGTATCCCCAGAGCTTGGTTGGAAGATACCAATCAGTAAGGAACGATGGCAAACATTGATATGGATGAGTTGGTTGAAAAGATGGCCGAGCTCAATATGGAAAGAGAAAAGAATAGCATTACGAAGAAAATACAAGATCCTGGAATGTGGGACGGTGATAGAAGTAAATTCCGCCTTTGGTGGGTAAAACTACAGCTTTGGGTAGGAGAGCAAAAATGGAAAAACGACAAAGTACGAGGAATAGCAGTGCTCTCACGCCTAGAAGGAAAAGCCGCAGGATATGCCCAAATCACAATGGAGTTCTTATTAGATAAAGAAGAAGAAGAAGTTTTCGACCATGATGGAAAATCGCTAGGTCTAAAAGGAGAAACAGCTTGGTGGGACTGGCCCGCCTTGCAAAGGAACATCAAAGATTATTTCCAGATTGATGTTCTCGCTCACGAATCCCTCAAGAAACTAGAGGTATTACGGCAGAGCAGCAAGGCTATCGACACCTTCTTATGTACAAGAGTACGAAATCTTGGTAAAGGAAAGCGATGTTGAAACACACCACGCCCAAAGCCTTCTGAAAAAAGCGGTAGATTTTCGCATTTACCAACAACACTGCTTACAAGGAACAGAGGCTACCTCCTTCCACGACCTACTAGAAAAATATAGAACCATAGGTCGCAATTTCGAGCAGATGGCAGTCGAAAGGGGACCGCCGTCCAAAACTCCATACATCCCACGACCCCCACGGCCTAATGGCCAATACTATTATCCACCGTCTCGACCCCCTCCGGGTCAACACCCCTGTTTTACTCCCACAGGAACCCAACCGGGTAGAGGAGCACCCATGCAGATTGATACCCAACAGGCGCAACCCCCGGACACTCGCACCTGTTATGGATGTCAACAAAAGGGTCACATTTGGCCCAATTGTCCCACGAATCCCAATCGCAGGGAACGACATCCCCAAACAAGGCAACAATTTATATGGGACTATAACAATGGCACCTTCGTGCCAAATCCGACATTCACTCCCCCCGCTGTCGCACAGGTGGCACAGCACCAAGGACATTATCCGGGACGGCCCCTTCCCATTCCACAAGGCAATCCCCAGATCGCCCAAGCTACAGCAGTCAGTTACGTGACGCCAGAAGCTGAAGCCTTCTATAGGGATAAATTCGAAGTAGAAGCCAAGCAGCGAGCTGCACAGGCTTTAAAAGGACAAGGTTCATAGGTGATGAGGGTCCCTGTGAACCAGAATCATGTACAATCTCTTCTTCTCGCATTCTCACTAGAACAATGGACGAAAGTAGAAATACTTGTAACGAAAACAGCCTAGTGGATTGCACAGATTCCGATTTTCCTATATGTACATTAGATGACGTTTTTTCTCAATATGATATTCATTCCGAAAGGGCGACTCCTGAGAGTGCGGTGCCGGAATTAAAACAATGCATGCTTAATTCCCTTGTTTGGCAAGTGAAAAATTTTCCTATTTATAAATCCCTCAAAGAATCACCACTTTCTCTCCACACCAGTACTCTGTCATTTGGCGGTGAATTATCGCTTAAAACAAGTATCATGATGAAAAAAGATGACCAATGGCGTAATCAATATGTTCAGGCACTTTTGGATTCAGGTGCATCTCACACCTTCATCAACAAACAATATGTATTACGTCACGGCATTCCTACTTCCAAAGTAGATAGACCATTAGAAGTGAAAAACGCTGACAGCTCTAACGGAGCAATAGGCAAAGTAACTCACATGGTCACCTTAATCATTACCATTCAAGGACACTCTGAAGTAATTGACGCATATGTTTCCCGCTTGGGATCCCATCGACTAATCATTGGATATGATTGGCTTTACCGGCACAACCCGGATGTCGATTGGGTGAACAAATCTATTTCCTTTCCCCATTGTACACCATATTGTAAAATCATGGGCCTCGGACCAGAGGTCATTCCCCCTTCTATTTGTGTCATTGAGGAAGGACTAAAAGAGAAGGTCCCCAAAACATACCACGAGTTCCTAGACGTCTTCTCCAAAAAGGAATCTGAATGCATGCCTGAGCGAAAGCCCTGGGATCATGCTATAGATCTCAAACCCAATTTCATACCGAAAAAGGGAAGAGTAATTCCTCTCTCAGACGTCGAAATGGAGGAAGTACGCACCTTCATTGATAAAGAACTCAAAAAAGGGTACATAAGACCTTCTAAGTCCCCTCAAATGGCGCCTGTATTTTTTATTCCTAAAAAAGACGGAAAAAAGAGACTTGTTATGGACTATCGTTATCTTAATGAAGGTACCATCAAAAATGCATACCCGCTTCCCCTTATTTCCACTCTCATTGATCAGCTGAAAGATGCCGACATGTTTACCACGCTAGATCTGCAATGGGGATACAATAATGTATGCATCAAAGAAGGCGATGAGTGGAAGGGAGTGTTTGTAACACCAATCGGGGCTTATGAACCCACCGTTATGTATTTTGGAATGACTAACTCACCTCCTACATTCCAGCAAATGATGAACGACATATTTAATGACCAATATGCTGTACTAGTAATCTACATCGACGACTGTATGATATTTACCAAAGGAAAAACCAAAGTAGAACACGAAAACATAGTAAAAGAAGTATTAATGAGATTACGAGAGAACAACTTGTACATTAAACCGGAGAAATGTGCATTCTCCAAGGACAAAGTGGACTTTTTAGGAATGGTGGTATCTAAAGAGGGGGTCGAGATGCAGGAAAAGAAGGTGGCAGGAGTATTGGACTGGCCAACACCTACTCGCCTGAAACAACTGCAGGGCTTCCTCGGACTTTGTAACTATTATCAACGCTTTATCGAAGGCTTTGCCAAGATTGCATGACCACTCAACGATCTAACCAAAAAGGACACACCATTCACATGGGGTCCTTGGCAAAAAGAAGCTTTCGAAACCCTAAAGAACAAATTCCGTGAAACCCCTCTTCTCGCATACCCAGATAGAAACAAAGAGATGAGGGTAGAAACGGATGCCTCGGATATAGCTACAGGGGCAGTTCTTTTGGTAAAATGCGAAGATGGACTATGGCAACCTTGTGCATTTATTTCCCACTCTTTCAACAGCGCTGAGTGCAACTACCCTATTTACGACAAGGAACTCTTAGCAGTCATCCGTGCTTTGGAGGAATGGAGGCACTACCTAATCGGTAGAGAAGGATTCGAGATCTGGACAGACCACAAGAATCTTGAATACTGGAAAAAGCCACAAACCTTATCTGGAAGACAAGCACAATGGCATGCATTATTACAGGAGTTTAATTATTTATTTGTTTACAAACCGGGTTCGTCAAATGGCAGAGCCGATGTCTTATGTAGGCGTCCAGATCACGGCGATGCTGTTCAGGATCATAATACAAACATTACAGTTTTACCTCCTTCCTTATTTTTGAACAATGTTTCGATAGAATCCTCCTTTTTTGATACTTTACAATTCGAGTCAATCGCTCTAGGCATTGATACTATTCAAGATTTCTCTTTCGATTATGAAAACAACATTTTCAAAAATAACAAAAACAAAATCTTCGTTCCTCCTTCCTTACGTAGACAACTCTTAAATATTTGTCATGACTCTCCAATCGGAGGACATTCTGGACAAGGACGAACTATTCATCTTCTAACTCGATATTTCTCGTGGCCAGGAGTCACCAAAGACGTTAAATTATACGTAGATAGCTGCCAAGCGTGCGCCCTCACGAAGGGAAAGTCAACAGCACCGGCAGGAAAACTTATCCCATTACCCGCACCAAAACATCCATGGGAAGATCTATCTGTAGATTTTATTACCGGTTTACCACCGTCACTTTCATTTACGGCTATTTGCGTGGTGGTAGATCGCTTCTCCAAAGAAGTTATATTCATTCCTTGTTACGATACCGTTTCCCCAAAGGACTTAGCAGTTATGTTTAGAGACAATGTTTGGTGTGTTCATGGACTACCTTCTACGATAGTATCGGATAGAGGACCTCAGTTCGTATCGGAATTCACCACACAGCTTTGCCAACTTCTTGGGATTTCACAAAAAATATCCACAGCCTATCACCCCCAAACTGACGGCCAAACTGAGAGAATAAATCGGGAATTGGAACAGTATCTCCGAGCTTACATAGCCAAACGTCAAGGAGATTGGGCGAATTGGATTAAAATGGCTCAATTTCACCATAACAACTCTCTTACCACCGCTACCAGTACAACTCCCTTTGCCATCACACGTAACTACGCCCCTTGCATGGGATTTGAAGGAAGTGCCAAAACCTTAGCTGGCAAATTCATAGGAGAAATGAGTCGTTCCCACAAAGAAGTAGAAAAAGCTTTGGAAAATACTAGGGAAAGAATGAAGCAAACAGCGGACAAAAGAAGGTCTGAAGCACTGGAGTACACAAAGGGACAACAAGTCTGGCTTTCTACGGACAAGTTAAAATTACCATATACTGCCAAAAAGCTTACGCAAAAATGGATTGGACCTTACGAGATCCTAGAGGTCCTTCCAAATGCAGTCAAACTTAAACTGCCGAACACGTCAAAGTTCACCCTACCGTTAACATATCTCGAGTTAAACCCTATCGCCAAACCTTACCAGGACCACCAGTACTATGTCCGGACACGATTGAGATAGACGAAGAGGGAGAAGAGCAGTTCGAGATTGAATACATAGCTGCATCATGCTTCAAAGGCAGAGGGTTACAATACTTAGTCCACTGGAAGGGTTATGACGAAACCGATCGAACCTGGGAAACAGCAGATATTATTAACACTGCTCCTGAAGCAGTAGCTGATTTCCACGCTCAAAACCCTTCCGCCCCTCGTAAACTCCGCAGACTTTCTATTGCCGATTTTCAATCCTTATTTTCCACATATGAGAACTTTACCGAGACAAACTTTCAAGGGACTCGTCTGGAATTCGAGTCTTAAAGAGGGGGTAGTGTTATGATACACAACATTTTCAAACTTTTAATACACTTACCTTGTACCATACTTTTACTTTCATTTCTTCGATGCATGCACGTGACTGTGGGAACACACATGTGATAGATCTCTGACTCATGACATCACCAACACGTGTATTTAATTTCCTCTCTCTTCTCTCATGTGTTGCTTCTCTTTTTCTCAACATCAAACTTCTTTTCCCATATTACTCATCATTATTACCAACTTCTCTCATGAGAAGCTTGGTCTGTGCACACTCCTGTATAGTATATAAAGTATGTAGATACCTGAAGACTGGAACGCCAGTCTAATCCACTTGTTCTCTTGCAGAATTAAGGTGTGACTCTCTCCTCTTATCTCATACCTCGGTCCTCTTCTTGTTTTCCTGTCTCAGGTTTGGTGTAACCTGCAAAAGTCCGGCCAGTGTTGTTTTCGAGATTCATCTCACAACAACCTGGGAGGGCCATATAGGCCACATTGAAGTCTATGAGGAAGAGGAGCCAGTGATCTTGTTGTTGGGAGAGTTTCCTGGGCTCCTTGAAGTACGTGAGGTTTTTGTGGTCTGTCAGGACCATGACAGGGAAAGGTGAGCCTAGAAGATACTGTCACCAATCTTCTAGGCCTCATATGACAGCAAGCAACTTTTGGTCATATATGTACATCATAGTTTCTCTCAGCCGGAGAGAATGTCTGGGATAGGTAGCCACATGGCCTCAAGTCACCATTGGCATCATGTTGCATTAGGACTGCACCAGAAGCAGTCAACGAGGTGTCCATCGTCAGGGTGAATGGTTTTGAGGTATCAGGGAAGGTCAAGACTGGTCAGTGGGTGAAGGCAGATTGCAATCCTTGGAAGGCTTTCTCCTGATTCGGTCCCCAGTTCCACTCACAAGAGGCTTTTGTGAGATTGAGGAGGGGTTGAGCAATATCGGAGAAGGAGGGGATAAACTTCTGGTAGAAGTTGCAGAAACCAAGGAAAGACCAAACTTCTTTCACACTTCCAGGGTGGTGCCAGTCTTCAATGGCCTTCAACTTGGCAGGGTCCATTTGTACACTGTCCTTGTTGACAACCATTCCTAAATACTCCACTTCTTCAGCAGCGAAGGTACATTTTTCCAGTTTGAGATACATCTTATGTTCTTGGAAGCATTGGAGAACTTTCCAAGTTCATTCTTTGTGTATGGCAGGGTTGGCAGAGTGGATCAGGAGGTTGTCCATGTAAATGATCAACCATCCTTCCACCATATAGTCTCTGAAGAGATCGTCCATAAATGCTTGGAATGTGGCCAGGGAGTTGCACATCCCAAAGAACATTACAGCAGGTTCAAAAAGGACATAGGGGGTGATGAAAGCAGCTTTCCAGCAGTCCTCCAGTCTGATCAAGATGTTGTTGTATCCCCATCATACAGTGGCTCAAAAAAGTGTCCCAATGTTGGGCTATTTTGGAAGAATTTGATAGTTACAAGAGAACCAAAAGTCAATAACCCTAACCCTTGCTGGGTCATTGATAGCCCTAACCCCCACCTTGACAATGAGCCCTTGGTCATGTGATTTGGTCGCCATGGCACTAAGATATAACCATATTAAAATGACATGTCATTGGGACACTTATTTGACCATGATATTGTCAGTCACTATTTAGTAAATAGCATAAGATTCTGATGAATGCTGTGCTTCAAAACTAT
>JBBPRX010000564.1:0-13829 GCA_038093195.1 Boletus fagicola | reverse complement strand
AGGATTTCAACCGCACTGACGTCATGTTCTTCTACATACTCCTCTTCCGGGTAGAAAGAGAGGTCGACGGAGAACTCCCTCCGACGCGCATCACCCTGAACGCTCAGACGTTCCTTAACGGCAACCTTGTCGATGATTTGTGAAAGCACGAGCTTGCTGGCTCTCTTGTAGAAGGTTGTTATATCAGCGTCTGAAATACCAGGCACGACGTCCATAGTCATCGACGGAGTTTTAGGCTTTTGAGAGGCTGTCATCACTATCTCTCTTAGGCGAGGGATCCCTAGAGTGACGTTCGCAGCGCCGTGACCTTCGAAGTAGATGAGCGAAAAACTGTGGGTAATCAGGAATATCACTTACCAGCAAAGTGGAACGTGTTCAAGGTCATCTGCGTCGAAGGTTCGCCAACTCTATAGCCGAATGGTGAGCATATCACAACATTTGCATGGAAGAGGCCCACCCTTGAGAGGCTAATAGGCCAACCGCTTCTCCAGGCTCAACGAGGCTTCTCAAGTACTTGACATTCATCAAAAGGCGGAAGTATCGGGCTTTCATAGGATGTTGTCTGCGCTTGATCGCCTGCCTCTTTTCTGAAGTCTTTGACTTGATGGTTGGAGGGTCGGAGTCCAAATAGGCCTCAACGGACTCGGCAAACTTCTCTGAGGTACTTCCAAGATAGCGGAAAGGACCGAACAAGTCGAGAGCGGGAGCCATCTCCTCCCGCGGAGCTGGGGCGTATTTGCTGGGGCGTGCCTTGGACTGCTTCAGCACCCTCTTCATATAAGCCACTGCGTCCTCGTCATTGATCGCGCCAGCGATGCTCTTCGGTTGATACAGGTTAAGAAGAGTATTTTGGTTTTCCGCCACAAATTTGAACTGGAAGAGATGTTTCTGCTTGGTGACATCAAGACCGTCGCCGCCATATAGGAATTGGTAAACAGAAGAGTCGCTACCACGAACGGTATGGTCGTAATGGATACGAACTCCTTCCAAGTGTTTTATGAGGCACCGTTGCAGGTACCCAGAGCGAGACGTCTTCACAGCCGTGTCGATAAGACCCTCTCGACCAGCCATACAGTGGAAGTAGAATTCTTGCGGCTTGACACCTGTTAGGAATCGACTCGCTACGTATCCGCCAGCAATTGCCTTCGTTTCGAATGATTTGAACGATGGAAGTGTTTTACCACTGACCATGACTGGCACTCGTCGCCCCTCTAGCTCTTGTTGACCAAGGGCACAAGATATCTGCTGGGCATTGACTGCGCTACCCTTGGCGCCGGACTGTGTCATTGCCTGCATGTGGTTATGAGGAAACTTGCGCAGCAAGCCGAAGGGTATACAAGCATCGGCGATCGATTTCGTGAGTTTTGCCAGCTTGCTTTTGACGGTCACATCAAGACCTGCCATTTTACTATCGTCCCGGAGGACGTCTTCGAGGAGGGACGTAAGCGCAGTAGAAATATCCTCTTCTGCTATTTTGGACAATGAAGGGAAGTTTTCGATGGCGCCTTCCGTGCCGAGGTCAGCGTTCTTCTGCAAGATGTTGGTTCGGTTCCAGTCCCCATCGGGAGTCAACACCAGATCATCCATGCGACAAGTAAAGGCCCTGTGTTGCAAGAATTTTGTAAACAAACGGCTGAGGATACCAAGGAGTTGTCCCGCGACAGTTGCTCCGTATAGCTCATGTACGGAGTGCACGAGTCCATAGTCTGTGGCACCAAAAGCTGATTTGTCAAGAACACCACGAAGCAGTTCACCGTCAAGGATGACGATCTTATCTTCTAAAGACCCTTTTCCCCAGAGATTTCCCGAGACTTTGGAAGTGGACTCCAGGTTCAGTCCCTCGGCGTTGTTAGGTGTGATGTTTAGGAGCACAGTGGAAATCTAATCAATGTAAGTAAATGCTAAGGATGGCGTAGGGAACGAACGACGCACTACTTGTTTCCCTGTCCAAAGGGGCTTCGGTACCCATATGGCAGGCGGAAGCGTCTTAAGATGATCAGATGACGATTCACCGCTTTCTGGTCGGAGGGCCCCGTAGAGAAGTTGGAAATACTCGTCTCTGGAGAAAAAGGTATCTTGACATGTCATCCATACTCCGGCAACGACGTGATCCTGTATTAAACCTCGGAGAGGCTTCCCCGATGTGGGTACTAGGTATTGGTTGTCTGTATTAGCAATGAATCTGGCCTCGGCTTGAGCTACCGGGTTCTCTGAAAACAATCATGAAGGACTAGAAGACAGCACGGCCACTTAACATACGAGGAAAATGAATATTCATCTCTGAAAAATGTCAGTGGTTGAGAAGGCCATCAAATAGGACGCATTTACCATCACCGTCGAAGTCGGCTTGCAAGAGGATATATTAACAAACCAAGGGTGCAATATGGAGATCGTGAACATAGACATACCGTTATAGGAATTACTATCCAGGAAGATTTAACTAAAAACTCAAAAAAGAGAGCACAGAGCGTCACTAACCAATTTGCGTAGTGCATGCGTATTGTTTTTTCGCCTTGAAGAATGCGGGCTTTGTGGCACATCATGCTTGGCTTGTGTAGCGTTGGTTGCCGATTCAAGATCAAGATATCGCCGTCTTGCAGATGGCGATACACCTTTTTATTGATGGACGGAGTTTTTGTTGAAAGACCGTTGCGTCCACCACCGTTCGCATCCTGCGGTGTAAAAAGCATATCAGCAATGGCTTGGCGTTGTTCCTTCGTCATTTTATCCTGATTTAAGGTCGGCTCAGTCAACTACAACCATGCCAGAGAGAGAAAGTCACCAATGATTGTAAGCGTCCATCTTCAAACTCCACCATGGAAGCACCAGGATAGCTCTTCGGTCCGTTTATCACCCATTGACGACATTGATGGACGTTCAATGGAGTGACAGGTTCTGGATATGTCAACTTTCTGGCAAAAACAGGTGGAATGCCGATCTCGTTCGGTTCAATATTGACATCAGGGGAAATGACTGAACGCGCGGCATAATTAACACGTTTCCCCTATGTTATCTTGCTGAGTCGGTATCGAGATATAGGAACTTCGTAAAACGGACCATCATATGTTTTCGGAATAAGCCTTCCTTCTTTTCGAGACCCTGCTTTATACCGGGAGGTGGTAGTTTTCCCTGACGAAGTGGCTGTGGATTTTTGTTACTATCGAGGAAGCTGTTAACGTCGACTTGTAGCTGTATCAAAGCTTCAAGAAGCGACCCCAACAAACGTCTGCGCGAAGCCTCATCCGCAGTCGATGTTTTGGCCGATGCAACAACCAGGTCAGCATTCATATCGCGTAAACGGTATGATGTGTTAAGAACTCTGGCTAGGAGTTCATTCTGCGGGTTCTCGAACAGAGTGTCCCCCAATTTTGCCGGGGGTCGAAATCGCGTTGGCGGTACTAACAACACCTCCATGAAGAACATGTCAGGAGAGGCTAATGATAGTCCATGGCGCGAAAGAGGAGCAAAGGGACCGTGTCGACCAAACAGAAGAGAGCAGATGACCGAGCAATTTTCGAACAAACGACGAAGGTGGGCACGACATTCCTCTGGGGCCATGACCCTTTCATTACGTCCGCGCAACGTTTTGACTTGTCCGCTGGCTGACTTGGGCAGCGTCTCTTTTGAACGCGCAGATGTCGCTTCCGCTTCTTCTTCATCCGGATAGGTCAATTCTCCTTCAGGTTCTGAGTCCGAGGGATCGTCGACTTCGTCAAGTAATTGATCGTCTATGCTTGGACGATACCCAAAAGCTGCTTGCTGTTGGGCAAGAAGTACGTCTGGGCGCCTGAGGCCGACAGCCTTATGTCGATTTTTATGCTTCGCGGGGAGATCATATTCTATAATCTTTGTAAAACCCTCCCTGCGGAACGTGTATCCATGTCTATTACACCAGCGTCAAGGGAGTCAAAGTCACGCAAAAAAAAGGTACTCACGCCCGACAATTTTGGCACGTTTTTGAGATGGCTATCCTTAGAAAATCCAGGATAACCTCTTTCCTCGCCTGGTGGACAAGTTCATTCTTGTAATGATCGCGTTTACTGCTCGATGCACGTGAAAGATGGATGGCGACGTAGAGGTCGATGCGCTTTTCAAATTCCGCCTCAGATTCATCTTGGCTATCATCTGTAGCGTCCACGCTGCGCAACTGGATTTGAATATCGTCCACGCCATGGGCAGCCTCGAGGAGGCCATGCTCCATCAACCGTAGTTTAGCAACATACTTGCACACCTAAACTCCGAATGACCCTTTCAGCTTGAGTAAACAATGATAAGAAGGAAACTGTTCTCACCACGGATCGACGGGCCTTGAATCTATGACAGAACAAACAGGTTCCGCGAAGGACATTATACATGTTTGCCATGAACAGAGGATGGTAGATAGGAGAGGGTAGCTCGATGTGACCGTAATGTCCGGGACAAGTGAAGTAGTTGAGATGACATGTTGCACAACTGCGCAGGAACAATTACCACAGAGTCAAACCTGAGAGTCGGACAACTCACATGTCTTGCCGATCACTTGGCCCAAGAGCTGGATCGTACAGACCACCCGCATTGGGTCTATTCAGGTCATCGAGGAGGACAGGGTTCAGTATCTGTTTCACGGATATTCTGCGGATGTCCTCCGTGGAAAGAAACGAGAATGATATACTCGAGACCGTGGAGGGCACCGAGAGAGCGACGTTCATGATAAGTGAGTGAAGGTTTCGCAAAATCTCTGCGCCCGCAGACTACACCGGTAGCGGAATGACCGAGCTCATTCAATAATTGGCTTGCCGATAAACTTTTTGCTTATTCTCCCGACGACATCACGTGATACACCGTCCAACACATATGGTATCCTCCAAGATCATCTCAACTCAACGTTCCGCTGCGTTTCACCCCTACCCTACTTTTCCCAGATTTGGTTTTTTGAGCTTCGTTTACCAACTCTGCAATCAACCTATTGTACGTCTCTGAGTCCTGCTGCAGTGCATCGCGTGTTTGAAGAAGGTATGTCAAAAGTGAAGACGTATTCGTTGTCTCCAGGCGTAGGTCTGCGAGATATTTCTCCAGCTTTGTCAACGGAAACAAGTTTAGTTGATCTACGAAACGGTCACGATACACGTTTGGAATGCAAACAACGGATGCAACGGCCCACCTGTGTCGAGACTTAAAAGGTCATCTATTTTCTTCGCGTCCAGCTCTGGTTTAGGGCCAAGGCTTAGCTGCGTCATTGTTGACGATCCAGAGCGTGTAGGCGGTTTGGGCGTATTTGAACGCGTCCCTGCTCGAGAATTACTCCGGGACGGAGGCGTACTCCGGATTGGACCGTTTGCGGCTCGTGGAGGAGCAGACACGGGTCGAGTCGAAATGTGAAGAGGCGGAAGGGGTTTAGCGGTAGCTTGGGGAAGTATTTCATCCAGATTGACAGGAAGTCCGAGGGCGATTAAGTGTTGCTGTCGTATACGAGACCGTACCCAGCTGATTGGTTCCATGAGAGGCGGTGAATTCAGTAACGATGAATATAGCTCGCGGCTACAAGGCATGAACGGAATGAACGGGTAAAAGAACATGCGGCGCACCTTGCTGAAGTAGTTAGTACCTGACCAATGCCCTCGACTTGTCTGATATCTTCGTCACTGGTCAAACTGGACAATTTGTGTGGCCAGACTGGACCGAGGATTTCCTCGATCTGTAGACTCAAGTCCTGCACAGAAGGCAGTGGATCTAGACAAAGGGACCTCCAGCTCAGCAGAGACAAGTCTGGACCTTGTGTTTCCTCGCTGAACGTCGTATCTTCCTCGAAAGTGAAAGTAACATCTGACCCCCCCACCTCACCAAAGTCCCCGAAATCTGCAAAATCATCCTCCTGTGCAAGAGAAGGTGTTTTGGATTCTAATGGGGTGTGGAAGTCATCGAAATCATCGAGTTGGTCGTGGGATGCGGCGGGAGAGGAAGTGGACAGTGGCGGAAGTGGAGGTACAGACAACAGGGAGGGTGCTGGCGTAGGTGCACCCCATACTGACGATTCGAAGCTGAAATCACCGTTGAAGGATTGCATCGCAGGTACCTGCCTTCTCGAGCGTCGAGCGAGGAATAAAGAAAAATGTACACGTCGTGTAGCAGGTAACGTTGACGAGACGAACAGAGTCGACAATAACAAGTATTTCGGAGGAATTTGGCACAGGCTTGATGATCTCCGTTGGAGCGTTGCTTCGGTAGAAATCCTCATGCCGCCGAATGTCCACACATTCCTATTTTCGCCACCAGGAGATATCTTGCCTCTTACCTCTCGTCGTGTGCATCTGCGACGGCTTTACGATGTCCTCCACCTCAGCATACAGCGGGGTGATCTCCACCGCGCTCGCCGAGCCTGGGCAATTCTCGCAAGGTGTAAAGAAATTGACTGGAAGACCTCATGGATGCTCGCAATCGGACTCCTGGATCGCTCTGGGCATAGAACAGAAAGCAGCCAAACTAAGATCGACTACCTGCGGACGATGATGCTGCATTCTCCTGAAGACGTTCGTACACGTTGAAGATACAACACTTTGTCCTGCTGATCCCTTTGTCACACCACAGAAGGAACCAATCCTGTGTGAACTCGTCCACATGTATGTCGTGGCCGGGAGACACAGAGAGGCTCTCGACGAACTGGAATTGTTCGAGTTTCAAGTCCTTCACTACGAATCATCGCTGAAATATCTTGATATTAGTTGTCTACCCTCGTTTCCCTACCACGACAATGCCATACTTCACATCTACGCGGGTATATGTTCTGTCCTTACCTCTCAGCCTGGTCCCGCAAGCGAGGCTGATGTACAATCGATCGACAACGAGATGCTTGACCGTGCTCAGATCTTTTTCGAACGTGCCAAGTCACTCGATCCGGAAAATGTCGTCGTGGATTCATTGTTGGGTATGGTGAGGATGTTCTTTCGATACGCACTATCATTCAGTGACCTTTTACAACTGGAAGACCCAGAATCTCGCCCAGAATCCAATGGCCTTCCCGCAGACAGAAGCTTCCGATGATGAGGCTAGCGCTGATCCGCGAGTCGAAGCAGAATTTGTCCGAGTCAAGCGACTGCGAACTTGATTTTGGTCTGTACACAATACCCAGGGTCTGAAACATCCACTACTAATAATATTGTATGATATGCTTCAGGTGTCCGAGTCTGTGTCCAAATCGATGGTGGGTACTTCTTCGTGATCGGATTCGTCAACTAACATTGGCCCTACAGATATAGTTGGCGCAGGTTCTTTTTGCGAGATCGTCAACCATGATCCAACTGGTGCGTCGGGCACGGCTTGTAATGGCGGTACTGCAGGGAGGATAGATGAAGTGGTCACTTCCATTGGGAGATTACCATTCGCGACATTTGTAGCTTGCGGATGCGGTTCGATGGAGGTCGGCAATGTTCGTTCTTGCAATGGATCAAGGGGAGTTTGGTGATCCAGAGCCAAGGAGCTCTGGCTGAGTGGTTCGGTGTGGCCCTGTAGCTCGGGAGTATTTGGGCGAACTTCTCCGTTGCCAAAAGCCAGATCAAGTGAATGACGGGTTGCCGTTTCTTCTGCGGTTTCCTCCGCGGACGAGAGCGAGAGAGACTCCACGAAAGGTAGTGTTCGGACGAATGGTGGTCGACGAGGATGTAACAGAAGGTCAACACGAGAGTGGAGTTTGTCGCGCGTCGCTGAATTCTGTGCATATCGCTCGATCCGAAGAGTCCACTTTAGGAATGGGCTCACATACCTCAGAGAAGAACGAACGGAGGACAAGGCCAGTGCCTTTGCTCATGGCATGCGAGACCCCTTGCACACTTTCAACACACATATCACGAACTTTTCTGATCACCCTCCTGTGGAAGCTAGGATCGGATGAAAGACTTGAAGGTGGGATCGAAGGAAGTGACAGTAGGATGGACAGAAGCACTCGGTTCGCAAGGGAGCGGGTGGAAGGAGCAAGTTCTACATTCAACATACATTGATTCACAACTAGGAAGGTTTATGAGCAGCCAAATATTTAAACATTCGCCCAGGCGCTCACCATCCAGAGCTGCAATCAATGCGTCACATTCATCGATCGTCATACAGACCATGATATTGGTTGCCGAGAGCACATTGTCCACTTCATACTCTCGTCGCCTCTTTTTGCTTGTTCTTAGTTGACTGGTGGCTCCTGAATTCGTCTCTGTACGTGACTGATGGAGGTAGAGAGGAGATAAAATGACGATGGCTGCTTTCAGGAGACGATTAATCCCGAGTGGAGCACCAACAACAGGGCAAAAGTAAAGCAGATCGTAGGCACACCGAAGGAGTGCATGTCTCTGTGAGCTATGATTCACATGAGTAATTGTAAGAATCTCCAGCAAGCATTTTACGCACTGCTCAAGATTACTTTCGAGGTGAGACGAGATTAGCATGATCAGCCTTGATGTGTGTGGGGCTAGCAGGTCCTGCGTGCTGAGAAATGGGGCTCTAATGGATGCATGCGCAAGACGAGATATTGAACTTACGTTTGGGCCAAGCAAGAAAGCAAACGACTTGCCTGCATCCAAATTTGTGGTACCACTGCAGACTCGGCAATCCTAACATGTGGATCAAAATGAGTTTGTCCCTAAAGCGGCCTGAGTGTACTTCAAAGTGATTTTCCTAAAACTAACCTCATCATCAGGAGTGCTTGCTAACAAACACCAACAAAAGGTCGCAAGATGACCTATCGGCACTCTAACAGGGCGATTCACGGGTGCTCTGCGATGCTGATGAGATAAAGGGGCGCATATAGCCATAATTTTGAAGTTACCTTAGCAGCATACGAATTGCACTGACTCCACATTTTAGCCTGTCGAGGTTGAGTGCAACTATTGTCAAGGGATTTCCCGTTGTGTCGGCGTGCAAGAGAGGATTGGGTGGTTTGCCATCGGGTGGGCGTAAAAAGCCGATGGCCTTATGACTCAGTTGAGCACTTGTAGGGAATGTTGTTCGCAAAGCTAGCCAAGCAGACCAGGAAGACTGCAGGATCTCGTTCAAGCAATTCCGCCATAAATTTATACCCCCAACTTTCCCTCCAAGGAAGTGTAGGACAGCGTAGAGATTCGCGGTGGCATCAAGAAGGCTATCCGTCGTGTGATGCACGGAACCGGTGAATACTTGATTACACAGCGCGTATAATCTCTGGCTGAGTGCTTTATGCAGCGAAGGGTATAGCGGTACTAATTGTGCCAGCGTTCGTATGGACGAGGTCTGGCAAATGATGAGCACGTAGCTTCCATAAAGATATGTTGGGCTACCTTGATTTCTCGGTCATTGTGCTTCTCTGCGATGGTTAGAAGTGCCGAGCTCACTTTGGGCACAATAGGAATGGCGACTTGTCTCTGAAACTCGAGGTTGCGTCCTGCAGCACAGAGAACCAGGCTCAAGTATCGCATAGACGCCCTTAGGATGGGAACGGGTTCGGGTTTCTGTGAACGAGCAATTGGGAACGAATAATGCCACATGTAGCATCTAACAAACCGACAAGGACGGAAACACAATCCCAATCCAGGACTGGGCATTATCAATGAGCAGTGACTTTGACAAGAATGACATCCGATACGCGATGCATATGGCGGCCCAACGTGCTGCAGGGTCTTTTGAATGCATCAATGAGGTGACACGGGTTATCCATTTCTGCAGATGTGGGGATGGGGCAAGGCAGGATGACGAAAGGTGGTCCAGTATGAAAGAAAGGTGAGCAATGCTGGACGCATCCGTCACGAGAAACTGGAGCAGGGTCTGAAGTTGATTAGGGACATCCATGGACTGGACGATTTTCTCGGTTGGGTGGAGTAGACCGAAGCCTTTTGTTTTCAACACATCAAAACAAAGCAGATGAGTCTAGTCCAAGTTATTAGAGCACGTCCCTCACCGCAACGATGCAACAATTTGACCGAATCGAGCTTGACCCCGCAGTCGAAGGTCAATTTACCCTTGACACATTCCAGGTGCGCACTAGCGTCCTCTTCCCGGACCTCGCTCACTGTTTCCCTCAGGGGAAGTTCGACGTCAAGGATTTCGTAGGATCGGTGTCTGAGAGGTTGATTACTCAGTCAAAGACCTCTTCGGGACGTACGTCCGATCCTTCCAGGTCACCTCCGCTGTGTGACGCGTTTCGCCGCAGCTTTCGATCCGAAACCCTTCATCCGCACATTCGAAACAGCTGTTGACCGTCTGATAGCGATTCGAAAGGATGTACAGACAAAGACAGAGCAGCTTGAGAAGAGCGTAAGGGTATCAGAACGAGAGTACTCGAAGAAGATGGCTGAATTGAACAAAGGATTCGAAGTATGTGCTACTTCCTCATTTCCATCGCGTGAGCGACCGCGCATTTGTTAGGCTGTCGGCTCGTCATTTTCGACGATGGAGAGTAAATTAAACGAGGTCGGGCGCACAGCGATTCGGATAGGTGCGTCCGCCTGCTCCTCCACATAGGTCATCACACTGATGCTGAGCAGGTGAAAAGCTCGAGTCCGTCCATATCGAGCGACAGAGGGCGCAGGCAGCCCATGATCTGATTGACTACTATAACCAATTTTCCCGTGGGGACACAACACGTCTCGATGCTCTCAAGAAGGAAGGTAAAGGAGGCCGACAAGAAGTAGCTGTTATCCTCAGACGGTTGACGACCGTAGCCAAAGAAGTGGACCTTCCAATTGCGGAGAAGGTGTGTTCCCAATGACGTTTGTGTCGCACTTCTTAACCATCCTAAGACAAGAGAGGGCATAGACAAGTATTGCGAGAAGTTTGAGAAAGATATGCTTTATCTGTTCGACAAATGTTACCGCAAAGGCGATCCGAAGATGATGCATGTTTGTCTGATTCTGATACGATCAATTGTCAATACCGCTGCCTCATACCCATTTAACAGCGTTGTGCTCAAACACTCCTGGATTTCAACGGCGGTACATCCTGTGTGCAAGTTTACGTTAATCAACATGACTTTTTCATGAACAAGACACGGGAGTATGTAGATCACAGCGATAATTTGTATGATTCCTTTTTTTTTTCCTTTTTTGCTCCGCCAACATTGTGTTACAGATGGGGTACAATCTCGAACCCAGATGAAAGTGCTCCTCGATCCGAGTCAGGTCTAACAGAACTCTTTGGAGAAATCAGAGGAACGGTAGCACAAGAATCCCAAATTGTGCAGGCAGTTTTCCCGAACCCTCCTCTCGTCATGCAGGTATTCCTGCAACGTGTCTTTGCTCAATCAGTCGGTCCTTCTGCGTATTCTACTGATGTTGAACGTTCTGATATGATTTACTAGATTCAACAATATATCGAACAACTTTTGAATAAGGGGAGTTCCATATCAGAGTTGGCATATCTACGAATACTGCAACTCATTCACGTCGAGACCTCTGCCTTGGTCGATGACCTGAAGAAACATGAACTGCCCTCCCTTACCCCCAGCCGATCCTCGTCGTTCGAGGCTACTGAGTTCCGTAATTCGCTCACCAATGCCCCTTCTGTTGCTCACGGGGCTACTACTACTACGGTCTCCGCAATGCTGGAAACAGCCATGGAAGAATTGTTCATGCCATATACCGAAGGGCAGAAATATATCGATCACGAGAGCAAAAGCCTGACAGACCTCTATGCAAACCTCCTTAGTAATTTCACACAATTTCATGTGAGTCTAGTACTATCTTCTCACCCCGCGACTGACTCGTATATTGCGCCAAGATGAAAACGCAGAGAGAAAAGGGAAAGGCGACCATGTTTGATCGTATGGTGGACCGCTTGGGAGCCGCTGCTGCCAACACCTCAACAACAATAGCAACGTCTACCACTTCGGCACAGGCAGCGGCTGCTATCATGCGGTTCGGTAGTATGATGACTGATCGTGCTCACGAGAGGACTTCCGAGGAACCGACACGTGAGGAGGATGGTCTCCTCGACATCGACACGGCCGAGAAAATGTTGAGGTGGCATGCCGAGGCCGTTGGACGATGCGTCGAGCTTAGTGCCCAAAATGACGTGTTAGTATATTCCAACCACCTGTCAGACGAATCCCACGCTAACGCGCGCATTCGTAGGCCAAAGAACACATTCACCTTACTAAAGGTACTAGCTGAGGCAATTGCAACCTCTTATCTCGAAGTCGCTGTTGAAACGTGAGTATGAATGATTATAAAAAAGCATGCCAACGTTTACCCGATCACGCACAGTGCACATGCTCGTATTGAGTTCGCTGATACCAAGGCAGAACCAAGCTTACAGGCTTTAAGCGTGGTCAATACCGTTGACCTTATATGCCATCTCTGGCAACACTACATGAACGTCGCCTTGTTCCCACTGGCGGCCGCATCTGTAACGATCCGACGCGAAATGTCTGTCTTCAATAACCAGGCGGTCAGTCGTGTCGAAGGTGCCAGTAACAGCCTGCTGCAGCGACTCACTGATGGTAAGTCTAACCATGACTCTTTCCCCAGTGGCTTTTCACGACCAGTCTTGCTAGCTATCATTTCCTGGTTATCTCTACAACTCGGAAAACAAAAGAAGAATGATTTCAAGCCTCGCAACGACGATCAATCTTTCGCCCGAGTCAACACGGAGCCATGTATTGCTTGTTGTGAGATCTTGGAGAGGGTTCGGGATGCTGCGTTCCAATCTTTGAGTGGCAAGAATCGCGAGGTCTTCCTCACCGAGATCGGTACTTCGTTCCACAGGTCAGTACACCGTCAGCACCGTTTTCACTTGCAGAACTGAATAGATGAATAGTCTTCTTTTGGACCATCTGCGCAAGTTTCCTGTGAGCGCGACAGGAGGGCTTATGCTTGCCAAGTGAGTCAGCAAAACTAAAGTGTCATGCAGTCCATCGACAATATCCGACAGGGATCTCAAGTCGTATCAAGACACTGTCGTGTCGTTCAACGTTCCTTCTCTCGTCGAGCGTTACGAGTTCATCCGACAACTAGGCAATGTCTTCCTCGTTCGACCCGAGATATTACGCTCCTATATCACCGAAAATTATCTCGGTCGTATTGACTCTTCCCTCCTCAAGCCATATTTAGCACAGAGAAGTGACTGGGTCCAGTTCGAGAATCGTTTCAATGAGAGCTCGGAGATGGACGACACCGTTACTGACGTCGCCACCAAGGGTCTCAAAGACCGCTTCAAGATAGCGCGTCTGAGCATGATGATGAAGGAATTGGAAGGCTTGAAACTTGGAGATGGCATTGCTGCGACGATTCCGAGTGGAATAGCTCAGAACTTTACCGTCACCGGACGTGGTTAGGGTACTATTGTGATAGTTATGTAGCGGTAATAGTAATATACACACCAGGCTATCCAAGCCTATTCTCCCCGAAAGACGGGTGATCGCTTTGCTTTGAACGCCTCGAGAGCTTCCGTTCGGTCTTTGGTTGTAAGGAGGAGCTCGTACGATGCTCTTTCAAAGTCAAGACCTGGGAAACTCGTGAGTAACTACGCGTGCACAGGGGAAGAAGTATCTTTCACCAGACTCCAGGGAAAGGTCCCCTGCACGCGAAATGGCCTGCTTCGCCGCCCGGAGGGCCAACGGTGCTACGAAGATGATCGATGGGTACAGCACACATGCAGATGTCTTCGGGAAACCCACCGTTCTTGGCAATATCTTGCGCAAGTTGTAGAGCGCGATCGTACGCGGAGGACGGGGGAGCGGAAATATAATCCACCATACCTGGACAGCCTCAGGGGACGAAAAAGACCGTGCCGAAGCGTCGTACTCACCCCATTCGAGGGCCTCGACGGCGGTCAGCATGCGTGCAGTGAACACTAGGTCTTTGGCTTTGGACAAGCCCAGCAGCCGGACGGCCCGCTGTGTA
>JBBPRX010000563.1:0-13842 GCA_038093195.1 Boletus fagicola | reverse complement strand
CACCCACGTTCGCAACTGCCAGCTCAGCAGCAACGAGGTGTGCTTCGCCTGCACCTACGAGAGTCATCTTGATCGGTGTACCAGAGATCACCTCGACTTCTTGCTTGAGCTTCACAAGACTTGCGATGATGTCGGCGTTTTTCACGTTGACGACCAGAGGTAACTCTCCCTGTGCGAGTCCGCGTCAGATTCGACGTTTTCAGAGAAAATCGTGAACGTGAACCTTGACAACGGCCTCAAAGGACGCCCCTCTTTCGCCTGTGTACGGACCCAACAGAAGACGACGGAGTGCTGCTATCTGTGTGCTCACACTCGGTCCCTCACCCCGGTGTAGGACAGCGACGTGAACGGCAGTGACGTCGTCGAGCACAGCTTCATGTTCCAACTTGTTTTTTGCTCCAAGGGAAATATAAGTACCCAAACCACCAAGGAAACCACCCGAGATGGGTGATGTGATTGCGGTCGACACGCCAGACCGATAAGCAAGTCTTGACACGAAACCATCAGTATGTTTAGCACGCACTGAAGCAACAGCCTCACAGAGCATCTCGAGTCCCAAACATGAGGCCGTCCGCGGCACGGGTGATACTCCCTTCACCTAAGACTTTGGGGGTCGATCCCTGCAGTGGGTCGAAGACAGGACCATCCGAAGTACTCATCTCTGTGGCAATTCCCTGAAGACCGAGCGAGGCCCCTGCAGAGACTAGGGCGGGGGTGATAGAGCCGCCCTCCAAGTTGATTACTTTCAGTGGTTCGCCATCGACGAAATAAGTGCTAGTTTTCATCAAGCCCGCGGAGCGGATTTTCCCATGCTTGACGAAGACGAAGCCTTCGTCCTCATCACGAATTTGGAAGACAGAATGCACTCCGGATTCATCCCTCCGCCACACGCTGGATACATTTCGGAACAGAACACCGCCAGAGGTAATCGGAGTCGCTTCTAAAGGCGGTAAACCAACAAACTTGACAGCAGCCTTGGCTTCCTCATCAAAACTTGGAGTTATCGGAGCTGTCTGTCTGTCATCTCTCTTCTTGGTAAACGACGCTTGAAGTTGAGGTATTCCGTCAATGAACACTTGCACGGGCGTAGCACCGAGCGCCAATGGATGACTGTCCCAGATGACAACATCTGAGATGCTCTTCTTGAGAATCAAGCCTGAATCACAATTACTAATGACTTGCCTGCATCATAACCTGCGAAGGGTTGTCAGAGACCAGAACATATTACTCTCATAGGACTTTACGTACCTTCCATGATGTAACCAAGACGGTGCTCTAGTCCAAGCAATTCGGCAGCGTTCGTCGTGACAGAGGCAAGAGCAGCGTTATCAGGAAGCCCATAATAGTGAGCCTGCTGCGCTTCATGCAAAAGCCAGCGAGACTGAATCGCTGGGTGGTCACTCTAAGACAGCACTAGGTCAATGTCGCCTCACGATACACCGAGATTACTTCACCTTCATAATGACTTTGATACCCTGCTCGTTCAGGATACGAGGGGCGAATTCCGAATGGCGGTAGCCTTCACGCTTGTACCTATTGACAGTCAGTTTTGACGCGCGATCCCACTACCTGCAGTTCTACCTTGCGAACGCTGCAAACATCGCAACAGCGGGAGGGTGTTCTACAAAGGACGATCAGTTTGCGACTCACGACGCGAAGATTGGTCTGACCATAGGCTCGCTTGAGGACGGCTGGAACAAGGAAAGCCTCGTGGGCATGATGGAACGCGGCAATCGGGAATTGGAACTCGTTTGACAGCTGGGAGGAAAGACATCATCCCATCACACGACAGAGCACGGGGCAATGCACGTACTCTCACGAAAGCGTCGAAGTCTACGGCTTCGTAGCAATGCGTTTGAACCTGAAGAGGTATTTGTTTCCCTGATAACACCGCTTTCGTACCGAGCAATATATTCACCTTGACTTTCCCCCTCAAGATATCCACAATGGCTTCCCACTGCAAATCCTGCGGAAACTCGCCCAGTCCTTCCCATTCGTCAGCCAAAGCTTTCGAGCAATACTCGTCTTGCTTGTCCTTGATCTGGCGGGCATGTTCGTAGCTGTCGACTAGCTACTAAGTGTGCGCAACGAAAAAGTTCCGAGTACTCACGCTTCACGGTATGACCATACAGTATCCATTCTCGTTCCTGAGTAGGAACTTGCTAAAATGAAAGCATTGGACTGGGAAGAGAGCGGCCAAGATCATGATACCTACAAGGGTTCTCTCCTGGGGATATAAATGCTGTTTAATCGGAATGTGTTGACATGTCTGAATACGCACCACATGCATGCCTATGAAACACATTAGCAAAGCCCCGAGTGTAGGAAATGTGGAACGATGTCGTACTTCATATGACGCCAACGCGGCGGTATATCGTAATTCACCTGTGTACCATTGAGGCCATACGGTGGATCGACCAGCAGTGATGAAGGCGACCTTTCACTAGTCGACCGCAGTTTGATGGCAAACGCTTGTCCGCCTGTAAAAATGTTGTGGTCGATCTACGACGCTCAAACAGGGATGGAAAGCGACGGCTACCGATAGCATCAGCAGACCCGGGAAGGATGAGCGACGTGGTGACGCCTCCCGCGATAGAATGAGCATAGCTATCGTCGTGCGTGTTCAAACCGTCGAGGGATCGCAACCATGGCAAGGCGAGACCTTTGACAGAGTTGGAGTCACTGGCACCTTGAAGTGCTGGGGACGAGCCAACAGCAATGTGAGAATGAACATCGACAATGCTTCAAGTTCATGGTCAGGCCAGCCAGCACTCAAGTGGTAAGTGTACACCCACCCTGGAGTCACCCATGCACCCTGTTCATTCATGAATATATGCGTCGCCTAATCATACTAGGGTAATCCTCGATTATACTCACCTCGGCATCGATTTCGATAACGTCGACCCTGTTCAACAAGTCGTTTGCGTCCCCAACACTCTTGATCAATCCATTCTCTAACAAAATGTCCCCATGAATGACGTCCTCTCCGTTGTCCAGGCCAGTCCAGATGGATGCATTCCGTATCAAAACCGACGACGTCCCTGGCTCGTATCTGTCCGAGTGCGTGCGGCTGCTGAAGCCCGGAGGAGGTGCCGGCTTGACGGACAAGGATCGACATTTCGCGAGCGTATCTGCGGCATGCAATGGCACGCGGACGTGACGTCGAGGATGTCCGACCGAGAGGAGGGGAAAGTCAATGAAGAAGTAGAGGGTTGCGAGGACGAGAACCGTCAGCACAGACCAAAAGTGCTTGCTCGACCTGCGGGACGATGAGCGTGTCAACGTCGGCAGCTCCATAGTACCTGGACTCGGTGCGTAGTCAAATGCCTTTGTCATGGACGGGGGCACAGGGAAGCGAACGGTCGAATTACGGCTGGCTGAGTATTTAACATACACGCGTACATAGGACGGCGCTTGGGAGATTGTGAGGGATCTTACTGTAATTCACATACTATTCTTAATTAAATCGTCGGGTGATGTGTGAACGGTAAACTCTTGGGCATATCGACTGTCGCTCGGAACGACGTAGCTGGTACTACAGTCGAATCCGGCCTTCGGTAGGATAGAAGCAGGAGGACGAAGTCCAAACACAACAACAGAACCCACGGCTGAGACGTACAAGGTCACTTCTCAAGTGCCCCTAACGCCATGGTGACAGCATCAACAATTAACTATTAGAGCAAGTCATTTCCGATACAATTGTTCTTGAACCATAGTGACATTGGTACAGCAAGGCACAAGGTTTATAATGCTGCAAAGCGTTGTCAAATTATGGGTTAGGAAATCAAAAGTCGAAATTTTGATGGCACGGCGGAAAAACAATAGGTCCAAAAATATACATTAAAAGGGAGCGAGGAGCATCATCCAAGAGTCTTCGATGTAATCCCGGACCCTGATTGCAGAGGGAAAAGAGATGTAGCGTTACATAGTACGAGACAAACAGCAACGTGAGACACCGACTAACCAAGGAAGGTGACGGCTTCCCGTTCGTCGAAAAGACGATGGTCATACGTGAGGGTGACAATCATTATTGGTCGAAGAACAATCCTGCGGGCCGCCGTTCACGACAACAGGCTGCTCTTTGATAGCGTGTATACCGAGCACAGCGGATTGCAGGAGGTTGATAATTGGAGTGCCGTACAGGGAACCGAAGACGCCACCGTTGGAGCTGAATACACACTTGTGGTTAGTTCAATGCACAGTGCGCCGGAGGAATGGACTGACTGGCATCCTCTGACCATATCCTCGAGGGTAAGTTTGCTGTCTCTGGCCTGAGAAAATCGTGAGTGAACAAGCTAGCTCGGGTAAAACGATCTACACACCTTTCCAAGAGACGCAATCTCTTCCTCGTTGTGAGGAAGTTCATGGTTTCTGCGTTCCTGACGACAGGGGTAACCAAGCCTTTGGGAGTTGCGACTGCAACGCTGAGATCCACCAAGTCGCGGTAAACAATCTCATCACCCTCGATGCACGCATTGGTAGCAAGGATTTCTTGCAATGAAAGCGTACAGGCACGAGCGAACGCGCTCATGAAACCGAGCTTGACGTCACGTTCCTTGAGTATCTTATCCTTGTACTTCTTGCGCATGTCCACGAGGGAGGACATATCGATTTCGTTGAAGGTAGTTCGAGGAAGCAGCGGCATTTTGAGACTCCTTGAGATTCGGCAATGCGCAAACGCATGTGATTCATTTTCACCTAAGTGGTGGTCAAAGAACAGGACAGGCGCGAAAGGGCGGAATAATGGCTTACCCTAGTCTCTTTGCGGCTGCCGGGCACCCTAGATGGTGCAACAGCCTTAGGTTTTGACCGCCTTTGGCTACTTGGTTCTTTTGGGGCCTCCGGAATGCTCTTTTGTGAGGGAACTGGGCGTGGGCGTGCCGGGGTTGTTCTTGGGGCGGGGCTGCCTCTGCGGTCTTTGGAGGTTCCGCCTGAGCGGATTCTTCGGCTTCCTAAGATGATGCGTTTTGAACGCATCTTGACGATATCGAAAAACGCGCTGCCAGGAGAAAAGCGAAAGGCGGGAGGGAGCGGCGTATGCGGTCGTATGGCAAGTGCAACGAAAATTGAAATGCATAGCCACTGCTGGCCCTCTTGAATCAAAGTACCAAGAAAACCCGACCTCGTAGCAGGTGAGAGTAGGCGCCAATGACACAAGGTGCCTGGGTGAATAAACCCATATCAAGAGGTCCAGCTTTCTGCGTATCCGACATTTTGTTTCTTAACACTTCGAGACCTGCGGGCGTGCACCATTGCAGAGGATGTCGTCAACGAAGAACAGTACGTAGCAGTTCTCTGGAGTGATCATACCGTGCTGAAAATTCAGCAAGACTATACAAAGGTGGTTGAAACTGGTGATTCTGGTGCGATATTCTCGGTCGCCTTTCACCCTGATGGAATACATCTGTTGAGCGGAAGTGTGCATGGGATTCGACGGTGGCAAATTGCAGACTGTCAAGAGGTGGGAAAGCAACTGGGACTGAACTTAAACGCCATTTCTGTGTCGAGGGATTGCAAGTGGATAGCGTGCGGGACTGTGAGGGGGGCAAGCATGTGGGACGAAGAAATCCAGGAAAAGGCCTTCGAGGTGGAGGGCACAAATGATGTGCTTGTGGTAGACATTTCTCCCGATACCACCAGGTTTGCCACCGGTACTGGAGTCGGTGACGAGAAAGCAAGCATCTGGAGCATTATCACTGGTGAACGATTGTTGGCCCGCTCCAACACGACAGTTACATCGCAGGAGTTAAATTCTCCCCGGACGGCAAGCGCGTCGCGACGGCATGCAAGAACTCTATCCGTGTCTTCGACAGTCACAACGGTGACCAACTCACCACCATCAAGGCTGATATACCCACCTGGGAACCAATCACTCCCCTTGCCTGGTCGGACGATGGACAGAACATTTTTGCCGCATCTGGCGATAATAAAATCGTGGCTTTTGATTTGTCCACTGGGTCCCAACTGGCTGAATCGCAGGTTCACAGCGAAGGCGAGGTCGTGTCTATTGCTCTAGCTGCCAATGGGAAGTTCCTTGTTACCTTTGCGGCAAGCTCCATTACCTTTTGGGACACCTCAACGCTCGCCGTGGTTGGCCCAGTGACCAGTCATATGAGGGAAGTCAAGATATACGGTCAATTGCCCTCTCCCCAGATTGCAGCTATGTTGCGACTGGAGGATATGATGGGAAAATCACGATTCGTAATTTCAGTGATATCCTTTCAGACTCGTATGGTCCATTCCATGTAGGCATTTGTGCATTCACAATCTTCGCTTGTCTAATAAAGTGTGCATCATCTCTCCCCGTGTTAGGAACCTTCCCAAGATCCCAACTTAGAAACACGTACGACGACAGGTCCACCCCAGTCGGAGAACCATACCGAAGTCGGTGATGATGATTTACTCGAGGTAGAAGTTTAACCCTTTCCTTTTCGATACTAGTTTTCATGACAGTGTAAGGTTGAGTTAACATCTAGTACCCCTGCACCCCTATTTGACTATGATGAGGTCTGTGCTAATTTCATTGTACTCCTGCTTCCATGTTGACGTCGCTGGAGCCGTCATCCCCGGCGTCCTCTGACCATCTCCATGAGGTTGGGGTACCGCCGCTTGGTCCATCCAGTGCCATATCACAGATACCGGATCCCCCCACTCACGACCACCCCTCCCAAAATGCCTCGTCGAAAGAAACTTCTTGAGAATCCTGATTCATCCAAGCGCATTTCGGTTCTCGGAAGGTGGCTTCAGACGAGATTAAAGAAGACTGACAAGGACCACTGAGTCTTCACATGTTTCACAACCGCCGGATCAACTTTCCGCAAAGTCTATTCGACCTGCCAATTCCCCATCTCATTCCAAATCACACGCAGGAACATCTGCAAACGAGAGCCCCTCGTGGATGGCTGCAGGTCAACGTGTACGAGTAAGTTCTCTTTTTTTGTAGACAAACAGTGCGCGGCGTGTCTGACGAACCATCTCAGCGAGCGGTCGCAAGGCCCGTAGTACAGGTTCGCTGGTGTTCAGCCTGTTTCTTGGTGCCGTTGTTTATCCTGCATCACAGCCACAAACGAAGACCAAAACTGCCAAAGCAAACCACTCGAGCAGGGCCGCCTCCAGTAGCGCACAACGTCATGCAGATTCGAAGAAAGCAGGCGCTGTGTGTATTTCCTCGCGACGAGAGATCCGTCGTGACAGCTCACTTTTTGTTAGGGGCAGCAAGTGAATGATGCATCTCAGCCCTCGGCCGTGCTAATGGGGGTCCATGCCATGGTGCGTGTTCACTCTTGTAACTTTGATTATTAGACTCATGGTGGAATACAGCAGCAAGAAGCAGGCGACGCTACTGTTTCTGATGCGAATCATTCGAACAAGGGCGCCTCCGGTAGCAGACAAGGTTATACAGATCCGATGGGAGCTGGCGTTGTGTGTCTTTTTGGTGGACGTAGATCACATCATGATAGCTCACTTTTTATTAGGAACAAAAATTGAACAATCCATCTCAGCCCTCAGCCGGGAGGGTCCATGTAACTGTGCGCGTACATTCCCTTTGCTTATTCTGTTTGGTTCACAGCGGATCACAACAGCGAGAACCGGGTGACGGTACCGTTTCGGTCACGTTCAAGTTCCCGGCATGGATCTGGTGTTTTAGCACAGCTGCTGAAGATGAGACGCATGGATCCAGGTGATTCGATGCAATGGATGTAGATACCAGGCGTGATTCATAAGCTTTAGACATTTCCCATGCAGTTATCTAAATCTCACAGCGTTCTGTAAGGATCTGGTAGCGGTTACCCCCCGACGACGACGACGACGGCCGACCCGACCTCCGAACCGGAAACGTCTCGGAAACCTCGACGCGCCGCATCAGATCCCTCGTCGACTCCACCAGCTCCCTTAAAACATGTTCGTACATCATCCTTTCTTTCACAGTCGTCATTAGCATAGCCTTTTCATTTACTATAATTCCCTTTATCCTTTCCCCTTCACATTTCACATTTCACATTTCACATTTCATTCGTCTTTTGTACTTACTATGATGCCAGTGGCTGCTGAGTAGCCCGAGTCTCTTTGTCTCACCTCATATATAAGATTCGCCTGTGCTGTCAGCTAGAATTCCCCCTTCTCTTTCTCAAAAGCCCAACGAAGATCTGACCTAGCTTACTAAGCTATCTATGGCTCTCGTAGAGTCTTACGCGTCACTTACTATCATTCCGGCTCTCGACTATTCCTTCGAACTCGCTTTCGCCTCGTGTTTCTGCCTCAGCGGTAGTTCACAATTTACAGTTCATATGAGTTTTAATAGACTCGTCCTTAGCTAAGCTTGCTTCAGCTTGGCCAATTTCAGTAACTTAAATTCCTGAACGACCCGGCGCGTTCCGAGTCATCTTGTTAAACCCACACATAGTTTACTGTTCAAACACTCTAGGCTGGGGAACCTCGCGATGCGGGATCGGACCACGGTTGCGTTCAACATCAGTATCTTGTCGATTTATATACAGCCTGTAACGGACATGATCAGGATCACCAAATCCCCAAACATGGTTTTTACTCGCTACCATCGACCTTGTGCCATATCGTCCCAATAACTCCCCCAATTCCGCATGTTCTCGCATGGGAAATTGACGAGCCTGAAAATTTTGATTATACTACCGGAACTGACAGCCGCATCTAGCATGCGACATCAAATATCAAGCAAGTCGGAATCCTTCGTGCACTGGCAGATGTACTAGCCTGCGGGTCGACGTTTGCGAGCTCGGAGTGTTCTCTAGGTTCTGCAATGGGCGAATCGCGCGTTAGCGAATGTGACATTCCAGGCGAATTTAAAGGGTGCCGTATTCCGACATGCTCAGGTTGAAGGAGCTCAAGATCGACTGCTTGGGGTCCGTACGAAGCTATAATGCTAAGGCTATACCGTACGGGTAACTTCCCAGGTGTACGTGCGCTTACAGTACCGATCCATGGTCTTCCGACATTTCAGATGTCTAGCAGTCACCGTAAAATCATACTCGGAGAATATCGTCAAACATAGTTCGTCGAGATCTACTAGATATACAAACTGCCATATCGAAGTTGGGCACACCAAGGCAGCTCGTCCATGAAGGTAAGCAAGTTCCACATATCGTACTATCGCCCCTGCACTCATCGCGGACGTGATTCCAAGTCCGGTCAAGCCATATCATCGGTCAATACAAATAGTCAAACGTCGACACCAATGTACTAACCGATCTGATCACTTGGTTTTCCTCCTAACCAACCAACCATCCCACCCACCTCGTCCCCCGATTTTACGGCCGATCGTCACATTACAACTCGCTTCCTCGGTCTGTATGACGATCTTTGCAGCGATGACCGCAGCTGCCATGGGTGCCCACCCAGCGGCGACGCACTTCAACTTCCCATACCCGAATGAATACAGCTCCGGTCGCCCACTCATCCGCGATGGATGGAACCGCATCGGATCAAACTTGGATGTATTCTCCCCATAGTCGCCCAACAAATGGACCGCTTCGATATCTGCTATCTCGACAGCAGGTCCGACGAACGTGCGCCACCACGATCCCGACTCAACGGGTGCACGGGCAATGTGTCGAGTGGGGGGGTGGAGTCGAAGGACTTCGAGGACGATTGCCTGCATACTTGGCTGCTGGCCATTCTCTCCGAAGGCTTGGAAGTGTTCTTCCGTGGGTTCTCTTCCAAACCCAGTGACGACGTCCTGCAGCGTGTTGTCGCGGCAACAGTAGACATAAGCTACTGTCACCGCAACGACGCGCCACATGGTCTCATAAGCTGGGAGAATGAAATCCAACGGATTGCGATACTGATCACGATCGACGATCCATCGATCAATGTGGGCGGTCATTTTGCGCAGATAGTCATCTTGGCGCATTGCGGCGGCGTCTTTGATCTTGGAATCTGACCAGCACTTGTTGATGATGCTGGTGACGTAGACGACGTCGTCATAACGAAGTGCGTCGAGATCCGTGTCGAAGAGGGTAGAGAGAACGACAGCAAAGGTGACACATTGAACGTAGGTGGCAAATTCGACATTCTGCTGGACAGGTAGGAACTGGTGTGCGGTTGCTTCAGCGCTCCGCGCTACCGCCCTAAGGTCCTTTTCTACGCCAGTGATGAGGGCCTTGGCCTTTGTCGTGAAAGTCTGGTGGACTTTCGTGTTGTCACTGACGAAGGTATTTGTCAGGCCAAAAGCATGGACCAGCCGTTGGTTTGGGGCCGCGCGAGCGCGGAGGAGGTGACCCAGAGTAACGTCAGGTGGGTTAAGGAGACTGCGAACTTGTTCCGTACGATTATAAGTGCGGATGCGAGGGACCAAGAGGGGCTTTCCAGCCCACAAGGCTACCAAAGCGACAAGGAGTAGAAAGACAGACCAGGAGGACAGCATGGTAATTGGTTGGCAGACCGGAATCCCAACAGGACGTCCAGCCCGCTTATTTATCCTTTCCATTGCCCCCCCACCCTCCTCATGGGCCTCGCGTTACCCATACAAAAATGACCCCGTCGTTTGCTACGCAAGCTGTAACTTCTATCTGGATTCTTCCAGGTCCAGGTCTCAGTGAAACATCGCCTACAGGGAAAGGGGGGGCGTGGCTCCGCACATCGGACTAGATAGGCATCGTAACCAAGGAACCCACTGATTTAAAACCGAATAAAACCCTCCTTGACAAAGTTACGCGCAAGAGCTGCTGTATACGGGGGATCACTGGTTCTTTTTCGTTTTTCCGTGGTGGGATTCGCGGCTTGGCATCCGTGGCGATTCTCGCGCTCCCTTGCTCCTTCCGTTGCTGCGGATCACTCGTTAGTCGCGTGGACCATATAGGATATACGCACAAGTACGTGTTGTAAGTTTGTCTCTGCGATCATTTTCCTATCAGATTAATATTGTTGTTAGACGGACGTCAGTGGAGGGCGTAGATAACCAAGCTTCCTGGTTGAGCAGACGTGCCAAGTTTCCGAAAATGAAATCTGTTGCCCCAATCGAACCGCGGGCCACGTCAACGTGTGTGTACGTGCACTCGAGCCGAGGATGACATTGAATTTGTACTAATCCGCAGAAGCATTCAAAGCGACATCAAAAAGCCCGATTGATGTCAAGCAGAGCTACTGTATCGCAGTTCCCGCGGATTTGTCGGAGCGCGGGTTCAACGACTGTCAAGCTCAGATCTCGATCTCAAGAGCCCCGGGATATTGCGTGGGTGTACCTAACACAATGAACCACTGCCCTGCATGCAAAACGAGTGAATTGAATCGTCCAAATGCCTGATCCGCTGAAACATGACGATGATATCAAATCTACACAGCCAACTAAATGTAAGAACGCACGGCGGGAACTGGGAGTGTTTATCATGATGCGGCACGACCTCATCGCACCAGCACCCACACGTCCGCCGGATGAGGGAGTTCGACGGTAAACCGCCACTCCCAGTATCATCTGCCCAAACTCTGCATAGGATGCACGACCCATGGGTGCTATGGTATGATTTCCTTCTCCTTGCCTTTCCGCGATGGTGAAGCAAGACTCAAACTAGGCGAGCTCATCGCTGCAGCACCACCGAGGGGCGTCCAAGAACCCAGCCGTCGCATGCCTTTAAATCCCGTCGGTGAAGCTGTTCCGTTAGAGGATGGTGAAAGTGTGATACGATTGGGTGAATGTGAAGGGCTATTGGGCATGGAGGCATGCGACAAAAGTTTGGATGGCGATATCTGTGGTGTAGATTGGGATTGGGACTCGCCCTGATTGGCTTCCGTGAGCAGGAACTCGACCCACAGACGGGAGAATGACTGACGAAACGGTTAAGCGAGGAACGTCAGTAAATCAGAAAACGGATATAGCGTACCTCTGTCTCGTCCGTCTTTTCTAATTCCATGTTCTTGCTTTTACTTGGTGATGCTGCTCCATTAATTCCCCTCCCCCAAAACAGTCCGCTCCCTCCTGAAGACCCACTCCCGGTTGCGCCAGCGCTGGACACTGTTCCCAAGCCCCTGATCAATCCAGCTCTCTCCCTTTCCGTGTCTCCCCATCCAAGGATAGTTCCGAGCAACCCCAACATCTCGAATCTCTTTGGATCGGCGCGAGGGGTGGACAGGAAGGAAAGCACAACGTTGGTGACGAGTCGACGGTCTACGTTGGTGTCAGAAGATGATTTCCGAAGACGACGAAGGGCTTCAATTAGGTGTTCGTTCATGATGACGGCTGACAGGCCAAAGTTAGCACGAGTAATATAGAAAATAGAGGGGACTGAGGATACACCTTCGTGTCGTAGCTTTCCGATGAGGAGATTCTTCTCCTTGACCTCTTGCTCCAACTCCGATGTCCGTGATGCATTACTCTTGTTCTCTTCTAATTGGAGCTGCGTTAAGACTCAGAAAGGACCCAGTGAGCAACGACAAAGAGGTAAGGCAAACCTCGGCATCGAGTGCACGCCGCTTATAGTCGGCCAATGACAGCGTGATATCGTCGAGTTGTGCCTTGTAACCCTTCACAGCTTGGTGGAGTTCATGCTCCCTTGCTAGTCCAAAGTCAACCACGCGATCGCACACCAAAACCAAACAATCAAAGTACGCACCTGTCTGGAAATCCTCAAGCACCGATTGCAAGTTGGCAGCCGTCTCCTTTGCCGCGTCCAACTCCCCCCTTTCCCTCTGCCGCGTCTCTCTCTCGATATCGACTTCCCTCCGAAGCGCCTCCGCGATCGCCCGCGCTTCCTCGACCGAAAGCCTCGCCTGCATCGCCCCACTCTCCCACTCATCCCTCTCGAACCGACACCGCTCCAACTCGGCCAGCGTCTCCCGCATCGCATGCTCGCTCGCTACACTCTCGCTCAAATCCCTATTCCTCAACAGATCCAACTCTCTGGCTGTCCGCTCGTTCTCAGCATGCGATGCCAACAATTCCGTCTTGAGTGTCTCCACCGTCGCACTTAAGTCTTCGTTCTGCGCCGTCAACGTCTGGATGTGGAGCTCCCGACGATCGAGTTCTTCCTAGGCAAAACACACACAACATACGTTAGCGCGCCCCCTCAGTGCTGTCAGTGAAGAATAAAGGGAACGTACGGCATCTTGCTTGAGCTTGTTGCCCAGCGTGGTACGCATGGCCGTCAGCTTGGCGAGGAGGTTGCGGTATTGGGTGGCAAGGTCTTCTTTTTCCGCTCGCTCGCGCGCGAGTTGGCGTTGGAGCCGCTCGAGGGGGTCCATATCCGGGTCCTGATCTTGGTCGGTGTCATCGTGGTGGGCCGTACCGTTGACAGGGAACGCGCTGATGCTTGGCTCGCTGTCTGTAGAGGTGCGCGCATCGTTGTGGATGGCGGCGGGCGAGAAAGGACGGGACGGAGACTGGGATTGGGAGGACATGGTGACCGTTCCCGACTTGCTTTAACTTCCAAACTCGGCATGCCCGCAGCTGGTCAAATGCACACGTGACATTCTCCAACTGGCACGTTAAGTAGAGCTTGCTAGTCGTGCATGGTCATGATGGTGGAGCTAATGCCATTGCCAGTACATACAATGCATACCCACGTAGTCAACAAGGTCGATACACTCAATTGGCCACTGGACAGTCCCAACATTGACATGAACTTCATTATTAAGCATGCATTGGACTATTTGGATCCTTGTGCACACCCTACTATGCTACACAATGGAAGCTGTTGATTGTGTGGAGAAGTCAGTATAACCCTTTCGATGACAGGATGACAAACTCCTACTGGTACGATGTCCACGACAACAAAGCACCGGACTCGAAGGCGATGGATTGTTCATTTGCCGTTCCTAATAAAAAGTGAGTTGTCATGATGTGATCTACCGTTACCAAAAAAGACACATAGGGCC
>JBBPRX010000562.1:0-13843 GCA_038093195.1 Boletus fagicola | reverse complement strand
CAGCATTCATCAGAATCTTATGCTATTTACTAAATAGTGACTGACAATATCATGGTCAAATAAGTGTCCCAATGACATGTCATTTTAATATGGTTATATCTTAGTGCCATGGCAACCAAATCACATGGCCAAGGGCTCATTGTCAAGGTGGGGGTTGGGGCTATCAATGACTCAGCAAGGGCTAGGGTTATTGACTTTTGGTTCTCTTGCAACTATCAAATTCTTCCAAAACAGCCCAACATTGGGACACTTTTTTGAGCCACTGTACCTTTGATTGCTTCCCTTGGAATCTCTGGCTCCCTGAATGATTTCATTAAGTTGTTATCTTGTCAATGCAGACAAGACCCCTCATTCTATGAAGCCCTTAGACAACTCAACTTGTAACTGACCAATTCAACTCACAACCAACCGATCTGATTCATGACTGACCAGTCTGACTCATGACTGACTGAGTCTATGCTCAACCTTACACAAGGCCAAGCGTAATAGATCAGATCCTTGCAAACTCCAAGCCTTCCTAGTATATTGTGAGCTGAACTTTCAGGACCGCCCTAAGGATTTTCATACAAATCACACCAAAGTAACATTTGTGCAATTCTACCTAATAGGCATGGCTCTTGAATAGTTCAAATCTAACCTCCTCCTATCAGACCCCTCAGTCCATCATCCCTTGTGGATGAATAGCTACCCTGACTTTGTTTTGGAACTCTGGACGGACTTCAGCCCTCATGACCCCATTGGTGACATGGAACATGAACTCCAAAATCTGTCCATGAAGAATGGGCAATGCATCAACAAGTATGTGGTAGATTTTAATCACCTTGCTTGTCAAGTCCAAGGGTTCAGAGATGGTGTGCTCTGGCATCTCTTCTACTCTGGACTTCCAGATTGCATCAAGGACGAGATCTCAAATATTGGCAAACCACTCACACTATCAGGTATGCAGACACTAGCGCAATCTATTGACTTGCACCATTGGAAATGCAAATCTGAGCGAGATCATCAGTCCACTTCATTTGCCAACACTTCTCCAACCCTCTCCTCATCTATGCCCTCCTCTCTCCTGCCTTTCTCCAACATCTCCAGCCCCATCTCTGATTCTGCATCTACCTCTGACTTGGACTCTGACAGCTCTGTCTCTACAGACTTCATTGAGCGACAGTATCGCTTCAACCTAGGTCTATGTTTCCTCTGTGGTCTTGCTGACCACATTGTGAGAGACTGTTCAAAGTCTCCTCCTATCTGATCTAACTCTGGCATTCTGCACTTTGGATGGACACTGTCATCCATCGTGCACTATCTGAGCTCCAGCTCAGCACTACCCCTGCGGGCTTCCCTTCCTGTCTCTGCTGTGCCTTGATTGTGCTACCCCCAACTCCAACTCCAACTTCTCCTCTGAGCCTTTTCAGGATCTCCATCCTCACCTTCCTGTCTTTGTACCCTAGTGGTACTTTGACTCCTGTCCTTTGCACCCTCTGGATACTAGGTGATCACTCCATTAGCACTTCTGCACACCTTCATTGGGTCCCCCTGTTCCCTTGTCTTAGGAAATCACTGACTCACTTGTGTACACTCTGTTGAGTGTTGAGTCTGGGCAGTATCATCTTTCCATTCATTTGAATATGGACACCAGCACCTCTGAGAACCTTTGCATCTTGGGCTTGCCCTTTACAACACCAGCTACTCCAATCCACTTTGTACCCTGCTCCCCTGCTCTCACTTTGTCCCCCTGCCCAGTCCTCTTTTTGTAGACATTGGAATGTCTACCCTAAGAGGGGAATAGGGACTCTGCTCCATGACACTTGAACCTTTGATAGGTTCTATATATTTCCTCTGTCCCCCACCTAACTCCAACACCTCCTATCGCTTTCCTCTGATTTCTGGGCAATTCCGGATTTCACACTTGTTGAAGCCAAGAACAAAGAGTACATTGTTGAAATATTTACAATGGGGCCAGGAAAGTAACTACTCGCCAGAGTCACCACCCTATTACTTTTCTTTCTTCCTCTTGCACTCCTTCACTCTCTCCTTGTCCAACTCCGTCAGCTCCTCCATCATCTCCTTGTCCGCTTCCTCATCTCCACTCTCCAACCACTCCAACCCCCTTCCATACACCTTTCCTGTCTTCAAGTCCACCAGCTGCTCTAGCAGCTTGCACTGGTGATCCATGAGTGCCCACTGCCACTCCATGACCTCCCCCTGCCCCTTCAAGTCCTTATGGATCTCTGTAAGAACTTTCATAAGGGCCTTGAGCACCCCTACCACCCCTCTGCACCCCTCTGCCCCATTCAAGCCACTTGGCCCCACCATCCCTGATCCCTCCAGGCCCTCTAACCCACCCATTTTCACCTTCTTCCTCTGCCTCTCTGACTTCTCCTCTCCAGGCTTCTCACACTTGGCCTTCACCTGGTGGCAATCTATGCATGATGTGGACTTACCAGGCCCAAGCACACATTCAAGCCCTTGTTCCTCGCACCACATGCACACCAGTGCCTCCAATGCCCACTTCTTGCCTTTTCCACCCTCTGAGCATGTTGTCATCTCCCCTGTTTGTGCAGCCTCAGTGCTCTGTAATGCCCTCACAGCCTCTGCCTACCTCCAATTAGCCTGCACACTCTGGACGAGATAGTAGTGCTTATGCTTTCCTTGGCTGCCTCTTTGGCATTTTTCTGTTCTGCCACCTTTCATGCCTCCTCTGCTTTGCACATGACCTCCTCCACCTCTGAATGCAACTCCTGACCTCCAGACTTTGACTCTGTCCATATCCCTGTTTATAGATATACATACATATGTACTAGACTTGTATATAGTTTTCCCCTGAGCCTGTGCTCACTTACATAGGAGCACAGCTCCAGCTATGTTTTATCTCTGGATTTCTTACCAATCTGCTCCACCTCCATAGTATATAAACCCACTGTACAACTCTGTTAAGACCGGGTAAACTCTAGAGGGAACTTCAAAGGAGCAGAGTTTCTTTGGGTTGGACGGGACTTTGGCTTCATTGTATGTGGTGTGCCCTTGTCAATGTCTAGGTGTCCTGGATTTTGGAGGATGTCGGAGTTAAAGGACTTCAAGCATTGAGGACACTAAGTCGAGGGAGAGATCAGAGTGGAGCTGTCAAGGCTCAGACGGAGAAAGAAGTTTATCTTGATTGATATTCAAACCAAGGAAATACAGAGGAGTATTGAGGTTTATATATGTACAATGGAGGATGGAGATTAGTAACGGAGGTCGTAAAGGTTTGTAAGTATCTCTGGAACGCTGAGGTTGCTGGAGCTGTGCTCCTAAGTGAGCACAGGATCGGAGAGGTACTGAGAGTGGAACTAAACTATAAGAAAGAGAACAATAGTATTTTACAAGAGAAAGAGAATGGAGAGAAACTAAGGTACAAGTCCGGAGGTCAGGAGTTGCATTTCAAGTGAGCACGCACCAGAGTTCATATGTACGGGAACAGAATGAGTTCGGAGGATCGGAGTTATACTTATCGGATTATATGGGATATGACAGTATCCCTTTAGGCCTGAACCCCTGAAGGCCTATACAAGGAATAATGTGGAGTGGGAAAAGTCGGAATTGGAATTTTGGGTGGGTGCCCATTCGGAGCCATATAAAGTCTGATGGTGCTGTGTCTGATTTTCCTCATCCTAACCACCATGTCCAACATTAACAATGACATCAAGTCCTGATCTGATGAACATCTGGCAGAGTGCGCTGACAACAACAACAACAACCAGTGCACCACAAAGTTCACTGAGCAGCGATGAAGAGTCAAGGAGCAGAGGGCAGAGGAAGAGAGGAGGAAGGTGGAGGAGGTGTGCAAGGTGGCGGAGGAGGATGAGTGCCAGAAGGCCAAGGAGGAGGCCAAGAAGAGGCTGAGTCAGTAATGGGTTCATATGTAATGTTGCTGACCATCCTAGACTGAATAAGTCAGGGCGGAGCAGAGTGTGCACGGTGCACGGACCATGGCTTCAAGTGCAAGCTTGGACCCAGTAAGTCCACCTCATGCCTGCCTTGTATCGAGGCAAAGAGTAAGTGTGAGTGGCCTGATACGGAGAAAGCGGAGTGACAGAGGAAGAGGGCACTGAAGCAGGAGTTGCCACGGGGGCAGAAGAAGCGAGTGAGGACAGAGGGAGAAGTGAGTGGATTGAAGGACCCAGAGCAGCGTGAGGAGAGTGCTGAGAGCTCGGCGGTTGCCCAGGCCTCCCAGCAGGTTGTCGGAGAACTCTGCGCCCTGATGACAGAGCTCTTTAGGCAACTCGACAATCAGAACAGGTTGTTGGAGCACCTGGTGGTGCTAAAGGCAGAGGAGGTACTTGGGTGGAGTTCAGAGGAGGAGGAGTGTGATGAGGATGAGGATGTGGAGGTAAGCAAAGGGGAGTTGGAGGAGATGAGGGAAGAGGTGGAGACAGCAGAGAAGTCAGAGGGAAAGGAGAGTGGGGACAGAAGTGGAGAGGATGAGAGCAGTGATGAAGAAGTGTAGAGCAGTAGTGCTTTTCTTTTGCAAAAATGTAACTTTTGTCTCATTATGATTCAGAGTGAGGTTCGGGTTTGGCTGAATACCGGAGATGGAAAAGACTGACAAGTTTGGAGGCATGGCTGAGTTCAGTTGTCAGTAACCACAAAGTCTCATTGTCAGTATCTTCGTAGCTGGACCATCATACGAGGTAGAGTAATTTTCAGTTCCTTCTTCATCGATCGGTCTTGGAGTCAAGAATTTCGGAGATCTCGAACTCCAGTTCTCCGTCTACTTCAATCGGAGGTGAAGGAGGTTGTACCCTGTTTGGAATAGTGTTGGATACTATGGGTTCTATCTGAGAGACATGGAAAATGGGGTGAACCGATTTCATAGAGTTTGGAAGACGTAGTGTGAAGGAGTGAGAACCTGCCTGAGTGATGATACTATAGGGCCCTAAATTCTTCTCAGAGAGTTTCTTAGAGGGTCTAGTAGAGTGGAAGTATTTTGCTTTGACGAAAACCTGATCTCCAACTTTAAAGTCTGGAGCCAGAGTTCATCTAGCATCCGCGAGTCCTTGGTATCGCTCTTGGGCGGCAGACATCTCCTCATGGAGGAATTGGTGGAGGGAGTTGAGGTCGACAGAATATTCTTGTGCCCTTTGGGAGGTAAGATCGCGCTCAGGATGTACTGCAATATTGGGATGGTAGCCTTTATTGGCGAAGAACGGTGAAACACCAGTGGTAGCGCTTGAAGAGTTGTTGTATGCAAACTCCGCTAGGAGTAGGAGTTCAGACCAGTTGTCTTGCTGGTAATTACAGTAGACTTGGAGGTATTGTTTGAGTGTCTGGTTCATACGTTCTGTCTGACCGTCTCCCTTGGGATGATAACCAGAGGTGAAATGGAGGCGGATGTCCAAGGCTTTTCCTAGTGAGTGGAAGAAATGGGACACAAATTCCGAACCTCTATCAGAAGTGATGTGGGAAGGAACTCTGTGCTTAGAGAAGACATGGAGTAGGAATAGTTTTGCTAACTCTGGAGATGTAATTGTGTTGTGTGTCGGGATGAAGATACATTGTTTGGATAGACGATCCACAATGACAAGTATACAGTAGCTGTAAATCCAGAGGATGCAGGGAGTTGTTCGATGAAATCCATGGAGATGGAGTTCCATGGTTTCTTGGGAATGGGGAGTTGTTTCAACAACCCATATGGCCAGTGTCTTGGAACCTTTGTGCAGGCACAGGATGTACAGGAGGAAACATATTCCTTTACAAAGGTCCTGATTCCTGGCCAGGTGTATTTGCAATGAATGAGTTCCAATGTTCAGTTCTGGCTGAAATGTCCGGAAGGGGATGGTCATGTTTGTACCGGAGTATACAGAGTCAGAGGTCATTAGCATCAGGGACGTAGATGTGGTTGTTGAGACGGAGGAATCCATCATCATCAACAGACCAGTGTGAGTTGGGGGTGTTGGACATGTGGAGTTCAGCCAGCAGGTCGGAGGGGAGTGTGGAGAGTATATCACTATGGAGTTGCTCAATGTCGAACAAGGTACTAGCCCGGAGTACCAGGGCTGTGAGGTAAGTTGCTCGTAGGGACGAAGTGAGTTGCTCTTGGGTGAATACTGGATGGAAGTTGTGGGGGTTGACGTGAGCGTAGTCCTCTGTGCTCGTGTAGTAGCACAGCTCTGGCTTCCTTCCTCCCAGACATTACTCAGACACTTACTCACCTCCGTAAAATCCTGTGTACCTCCGACCTACTTAAACTCATAGATACTCTGTACTTGGACTCAGCTCAAATATCAAACTTGACACCTGACTCCTCCCTTCTGAGTCCACCTCCAGTTCTCTCTGCATCCCTCCGAAATACCAAGATGACTGATACTCAGCAAGGGCACACCACATACAGTGAAGCCAAAGTCTCAACACCTCCGAAACTTCGGAACATTGGAGTTACCTCCAGGAGTTCGGAATGGTCCTAACACTTTCCAAGGTTCCAGCCACTCCTGCACAGTCTGCACCTTGTCCAAAGACATAGAGAGACCAGAGGGGGAGATGTTGTAGCCAAGGTACCAGTGGAGTCTGTGGACCATTCACATTTCTCGGGTTTGATGTAGAGGTTGTATTTGCGGAGCCTCCAGAGGACCTCCTGGACATGTTCTTTGTGGGAAACCTTGTCCTTGGAATAGATTAGAATGTTGTCCAGATAGACTACAGTATAACGCAAACATTGAGGAGATCAGCGAAGATAGTGTTTACAAACTGCTTGAATGCTGCAGGGGCATTCATCAGGCCAAAAGGCATAACCAGCCACTCATATGAGCCATAGCACGTCCAAAAGGCATCTTCCATTCATCTCCCTCGGTGATGCGGACTAGGTAATATGCATGCTGGAGGTTGATTTTGGTATATACATATCTTGGCATGGCTTGGAGCATCTAGGAGGTCGGAGATGTGGGGAAGGGGGTAGTGGTCTTTCTTTGTGATCTTGTTAAGTCCTCAGAAGTCGACACAAAGACGGAGAAAACCATCCTTCTTGCGGATGAAGAGGACTGGAGTGGCGTGAACGGAGGAGGAGGGATGAATGAACCCCATTTCTCAGTGCTCATGGAGGAAGGCATGGAGAGAGCTGAGTTCGGATGGGGAAAGGGAATAGGTAGTGCCCAATGGAGGGGATGCTCCATCCTCCAGGTCAATCTTTAGGTCATGTTTGTGATGTGGAGCAAGGGTGGAAGCCTTGCTCTTGCTAAACACGTCAGAGAAATTGTGATATTCTGGAGGAACTCCGGAGAGATCAACCTGTTCAGGAGGGGTGATGGAGGCAGAGTTGGAGGTCACACTCCTGGGGGCAGAGCTGCAGGCTAAACTGGACGGAGCCCTCAAGGCAGCAAGCCAGTGCGAAGGCAGGTGCACTGATGAGTGTGATGGGTGGAGCCTTGCAATCGGAGAAACGCCGTGGATCAGGGGTGGGTTCAGCTGGAGGAAGTGGTTCCGCAGGCTTCGGAGGAGAGCTCAGAGGTGCTGGCAGATGCTGTTCAGGTATACGGAATGATATACTGCTCGAAACCCAATCAATCAATGGATTGTGGCAGGTGAGCCAGTTGTGTCCTAGAACAAGGGAACAGGTAGAATCCAGCGGAGTGATGTAGAATGTCATCAGAGTGATGTCACTGGTTGGGAAATGGACGGAGAGGTTAATGGCTCAGGTGATAGTGCTGTTGGATGTTCCATCGAAGAGGTGGAGTTGGAGCGGAGGCACAGGATAGGTGGAAAGCCCATTTTTATTAATGAATGTTGTATCAATAAAACAGTCGGAGGAACCGGAGTCTACAAGCATGGGAAATGGGGAGATAAGATAAGATACTAAAGTGACTGAGGGCATAACTGACTTAGGGTCTGAAAGAGTGGATGCATTGAGACGGATCTCCTTAGGTGCACGGGCGGGTTCAATGCAACCTTCTGTCCATGCAAAGTCAGAGAGGTTGTGGACTATTTTTTTGCCTCCAAGATGGAGACCTCTGGTTTAGTTTCCATGTCTGCTGTATTGTAAGTGTGTCTGGTCTAACTCCTTGGGAGTGGCTGGATACAAGTCTGGTGTATGTCCAGTATGGGTCCTAAGGATATCATCTGGAATATGACTTTGGATGAGTCCAGACTTTCTCGGACATGTTCAGACTGGTTATCTAGACTACTATAATACATATTGTAATCTATTCAACAAATACAATACCATATTTACAGTTGTTTCTTGTTCATTACACCTCAGTAACTGACTACCACAGTTACTGAGGTGAGACTACACTTTCCTTAAGTTACATCCCTTACTGATGACCTGTAGTCCTACTATGCTACAGCTTTTCTTCATCATGGATTGCTGTTCACAAACAATGGATTTTGACATTCAGTCACGCAATCTCATCCTTTGCATGACAGAGCTTGAAATATGTACTTAGCTGTTGCCTCTTGAACAGCTGGTTTATGTTGAAATAGGCAAGCATGCACACTGCTCCTCATCGGCCCCATCCCTATCATTTCACAGAACTGATACCATACAGTATGCTCTTCATTCTCTGTACCTATGCTACGATGGATATAGGATACTCGCTTACTTCCTTTTGTTTCGACCCTTCATTTCCAATGTTTCCCTTTTATGCTCAAGTACTTATAGCTACAACTATATACTGTAGTCTCTCGCTTGACAGCACTCACCTCAGTCCATTTGCCCCGCGCACGACTGAGGTAAGCCCCCATAACACTGAAACCATCCTAATACTTACTCCATACATAGTATCTCATATCAGGTGAATATACATATATCTAGTCTGTTTGCCCTGCGTACGACTGTATATCTTGTATCAGCCATGCACTCCATGTTCCGATCCTCCTCATATCTTCACAGGTTATGAGCCCTGCTGTTTCCACCTAATCTGTAACCCTGTCAATTGATCACAATGTCCATAACCCCCATCACCACCAACACACTACCAACCAATGTACCTAAGCTTGATGTCAAAGATACAAACTGGGCAATCTTCAATTTCCATTTTGAGGTAGCCGTCGAGGCCAAGGGAATGCGAAGCCATTTTGATGGGACATCCACCCAGCTGAATCACACACCCCCCTTATCGGCTGCACAGACTCAGGAAATCACGAAGTGGAAAAAAAATGAAGGAATCATGAAACACCTACTGACTCAGTGCATCCCAGCTCAACTGCGCTGAAGATCTGCAAACTAGCTACTGTCGCAGCTATGTGGAAAGAGATCACACATGAATATACCAAAAAAGGAATGTACACACAAATGGAGTTGTGCACCCAATTCCTTGAGACCAAGATGGCCAAGGGTGGAGATGTCCGACAGTTCCTTGACAGGTTATGAATGAAGCGTGAGGAGTTAGCATCGGTTGATACTGATATCAATGAGAAGGATTACTGTTCAACCATCATCCAATCCCTCCCCAACCCACTCACAAATTTCACATCCAGCCAGCTTGCTGCTGCTCACTTGTATTCAATGACCAAGACAATTGAGCCTGACACCCTCATCTCGCTTATCAGTGAAGAAGCAGATCAACAAAAGGTGAAATACACTGTTCGTAATGATGGCAAGGATCACAATGACGCCATGGCCATGATAGCATTGGCCAGGGGAAGGGGATGTGGCCATGGACACCGCCCTTCCTACAAAATGGCTGTGTTGGACATGTGGGTCAGACAAGCATCTACATAGCAGCATACCATGATTAAACACCTAAAAATGAAAAGAAGACCACAATGCACCAAATGGGTGGTGCAAACGTGGCCGTGCCTGACTCAAATGAGGAAGATGGGGTTTTCTGCATCATTGAGGATGATAAGTCCTTACCCGATTTGGAAACCATTGAGTTGAGTGATGACGAAGACACAGGTGTTGGGCACCAGGCCCATGATGATGATGATGATTGGTTCTCAGTCATTGGTGATGACAGTGCATGGAGCTGTAGATAGGATGATGAAGCACAAGAAGTCAACAGCAATGATGCAACCATCGATTGTGCCTGCCCCTCATTTGCCGCTGATGAAGATCTAGAGGACAAGGCGATGAAAGTTAGCAATCGCCCAAAGAACATGTACCATGTTGAATTATACAACTCTGGTACTGCTTGTCACATCACCCCTGAATGCAATGAGATGATTAATTTGAAGCCAATCCTGCCAAAATCTTTTATGGCTGCCAATCAGCAAAAATTCACTGCTATGGGCGTCGGTGATCTTGTTATCAAAATACCTAACAGGTTAAATGTGTCAAAGTTGTGCCTAACTGAGGTCTTGTACTCACCGGAAGTGGGGTACACCCTTGTGTCAATCAGCCATCTCAATGAGATGGGCCTGACAATGATCTTTGTAGATGGGTATTGTACTACAGTATCTGTGACACTGATGGAGAAACAATCGGGTATATACATACCATGGTCAGCAAAGGAACTGTATCACGTGGTGCATGAGAATGACCATATGGCTGCTGCTGATGAACAAGTCACAGTAATGGAGCTGCATTGTCTTCTGGGACATATTGTGCCATCTACTGTACATACAGTATGTGAGCTGGCCGAAAAAGGACTGGTCAGTGGATTGAGGTACCAACCAAATGACAATGAAAGTACTCACTGTGAAGCATGCATCTATGGAAAGGTGATGTGCAAGCCAATAGCCATGGCATGCCAGGGGCCATGTCCAAAACACTTGGTGACATCGTCTACACTGATGTCTGGGGCCCAGTGCCCATTGCGACTATTGGCGGTCAACACTACTACTGTATGTCACATTCACCAATGACCATACTCAGCTTACCTATATCTACCTGATTTGTCAGAAGAGTGACACCTTCAAGGCATACTGAGGCTTTGAAGCCTGGCTCAATCACCAACTTGCTGCAAAAATGAAACTACTCCACTTAGATTGAGGGGCAGAGTATCAAGGCAAGGAATTCATCCTATACCTACAGCAGCAAGGCACCATGCAACATTTCACTATGCACAATACCCCACAACATACAATAACAGCATTGCCGAGTCCCTTAACCACACAATCTTGGAATGTGTAGGCACACTTCTGCATGCTAATGGTTTGCTAAGGCACCTGTGGGGTGAAGCTGCTCATCATGTCATTTGGCTGAAGAACTGGATACCCACCAAAGTTCTCGATGGCAAATTGCCATACAAGATCACCATGGGCCGTGCACCTGATTTGAGCAGTGTGTGTGAGTGGGGATCTGTGGTCCATGTTAAAACCAGTCAAGGGACAAAGCTGGGAGGACAAGTTGAGGATGGGCAATGGATTGGTATTGACGACCACACGGAGTATGCATGTTGTATGTACTGGCCAAAAATGAGGATAGTGACTGTTAAGTTTGAAGAACTTAACAAGTTACACAAGAGTGTAACTACTAGTGAAGTATAACCAAGTGACGTCCAGTCACTGCGACTATCAGAATAGTCCCTCTATGAGTAGATTGTAGGCAAAGCCCAAAGGTATCTTGACGAGCCTGAGTACTCAAAGGTCTTGACTAGCCTTGATGCTAGAAGGTGGCAGCGATGAGGGGATCTAGGCTGTCCTAGATAAAAGGGGGTGAAGAGGGACAAGCGAAGCGAGACTTGCTGGAGGGGATAGCAAGGAACAGCTAGAAGCATACACTGGATTGTGTAGGTTCAGGTTAAAGATACAATACAGGTGGAGCCCTAATATATATACTGGTGAAGGGGTTTAGGACCGGCCAGGCTAAATAAGGAAACTAAAGTAAGGGCAGGCATAGACATGTAAGGATGCATCACGACACGAGACATGAAACACGTATGAGGTAAGGATCACAAGATCGCATACAAGAGAATGTGATCGAGGAGGCAGTGTTCAAGGGGAGAACCAGAATGGAGGAAATAGGAACAAGAAGGCAGTGGGATAGCCACCGGGGAAGAGAGAATCAGAGAGGCTGTGTAGGAACAGCCTTAGAAGTGAAGAAAGAAGTTGTGTCTTCGAAGAAGTCATTCCAGACAGAGTCTCGTATAGCGAACTCTTCTAGTCCCGAGAGGATGTCGTCCTTTAAGGTCCAGGTGGGGTGGTTGTAGGTGAGGGCCTCCTGGGTAGTCAGAGAAGAGGAAAAACCAGGGGTGGTTTCACCAATCGTAATAGTGACAATTGAACGTGAGGTCTTCTTCAACGCTGTGCCTAGTATCATCAAGGAGGAGGGAATTATCCCATTGGATGACAACACCTTAGTGCAGTAACACCCTCCTGGCAGCACCACACAGATATCAACTAAAGGTACCACTGTGCCTCATGTCATACAGCCAATACCAAAACAAGTCATGCCTGTCAATGTGCCATTAGTCACACCACCCTATCCACCAGTACCTTCTAATGTACCTGAGTCATACCCCCAATGCACCCACAAGCCCAGCCAGCATACATATACTCAATATTATTAGTGGTAAGACTGCATCCACCACCATCCCTTGCGGCATACAAGTTCCAGCCCCCATCCCAGAAGATCCAGCACCTGAGCCATTCACTCTTGATGATGTAGGCACCAGTGAGCAAATTCTAGTGGCCATTGACAAAAGGTACAGCCAAGATTTCGATGAGCAAGAACTAATCATGCTCGTCGAACAAGGTACCACCACTGCCGAAGTGCTTGAACTGTCCACTCTCACTGATGCATGCAGCTGCTCTGATTGGCTGCAATGGGAAGAAGGAATCCATGAGGAGCTTGAGATGCTTGATAAGGCAGGTACCTGGGAACTCGCTGACCTCCCACTCAGCACAAATTTAATAGGATCAAAATGGGTATTCTGCGCAAAGAAGGACACTGCAGGAAATATCATATCCCACAAGGCTCATCTCATCGCCCAGGGATTTTTGCAAGTCCCTGGTGTCGACTATTCCGACACCTATGCACCCATTGTCAAACTTGTGTCAATCCATATGGTACTTGCACTTGCCACCTGTCAAAACCTTGAAATGCACCAAATTGACATCAAAGGCACATACTTAAATGGCAAGCTACAGAATGACAAAGTCATCTATGTACATGCACCAACCGCCTGGATATGCTGATCCAAACCACCCACACTGTGTATGTCGTCTATGCAAAATGTTGTACAGACTGAAGCAAAGTGGCCGTTGCTGATACCAACAGCTAGTGGAGATCCTGGTAATGAAGATGACGTTCAAACAGTGTGAGGTCGATCAAGCCATATTCATAAAACGAATGGATGACACACTCACCATCATCATCCTACATGTTGATGACTGTATGACTGCTGCCACCTGTTAAGTTCAAAGAACTTAACAAGTTACATGAGAGTGTAACTCCTAGTGAAGTATAACCAAGTGACATCCAGTCACTGTGACTATCAGAATAGTCCCTCTATGCATAGATTGTAGGCAAGCCCCAAGGGTGTCTCAACAAGCCTGAGTGCTCAAAGGTCTCAACTAGCCTGGATGCTAGAAGGTGGCAGTGATGAGGGATCTAGGCTGTCCTAGATAGGAGGAGGTAGAAGGGCGAGCGAAGCGAGGCTTGCTAGAGGAGATAGCAAGGAACAGCTAGAAGTGTACACTGGATTGTGTAGGTTCAGGTTAAAGGTACAATACAGGCGGAGCCCTAATATATACAGTGGCTCAAAAAACTGTCCGCATGTTTGGTCATTTTTCATTAAACTCAATAATCCACAATAGCCCCTAATCCTAGGCCTAAACTCTAAGTGTATGAAATGAAGCACATACTCTTGGCGTGCTATCGGTGCAAGGGTCAAGAGATTTGAATAAGGTTTGATGAAATGACAGCCATTTCAAAACAATGACTCATGCGGACAGTTTTTTGACTTTATATTTTGGTTACATATATTGGACCCTA
>JBBPRX010000561.1:0-13847 GCA_038093195.1 Boletus fagicola | reverse complement strand
GCCCGACCGCCGAGTTCTCTCTTCTCCCATTGCATGCTGCCAGCTCGTTTAGGAAGGGCCAACCGAAGCTCTCCGATCTTTATATTTCCTCCTATACACCGACTTTGACAGCCCTCATTCGTGCTCGACAAACAGTTTCATTGGATCCGTCCATGGAACAACATCGTTTTTTGGTCGTAGGGCAGGCACAGGCTGCGGGACTGAATGCACTCGCCTCAGTTAACGCTGAGCTGTCCAGTGTATCACAGCGTGTCCAGTCTGTCGCAACGCTCACCTGTATTCAAGACCAGGACACAAACATCGCCAAGGTTGGTGAAGAACTCGACAAGAACGACTTTGTTCATTTTGCCTGTCACGGAATCCCCGATCGGAAGCAGCCGTTCGAGTCTGGGTTTGCGTTGGACGACGGACTGTTGAAGATCGAAAACATCATGCAATACGACTTGCGGAACGCCAAGTTTGCGTATCTGTCCGCGTGCCATACAACCGTCGGTGACGAAGAGAGTCCGGATGAGGTCATCCATCTCGCTGCAGCCATGCAGTTCGCCGGGTTCCGCTCGGTCATTGGGACGATGTGGGCTGTCGACGATGAACACACAAACGAGGTCACATCAAAATTTTACGAAAATCTTGTGGACGAGTCTGGTCGTCTAGACCATACACGAGCAGCTCTTGCACTGCACAGGACAATGAGGAGTATTCGTCCGAGTGACATACCCTTTGACCAATGGATCCTCTATATACATGTACATATTGGTGCCTAGCAGTGCTGTTATTCAAACTAAACCACCCACAGTTGTATCTACCGTAGCAGGTTGTATTCTCGACGTAATTTACAAGAACTGGATATGTCGAAGCCTTGTTTGTTCGAATGGAGCCGGCGAGTGGCAGGCCCGGGGTGAGATGCAGGTGGGAAGAAGACTTCTTCGACTGTTGCTGTCTCGCCACACCTGAGGCAAAGGACTCGTCTTTATTTAAGTTGCTTTCACTGATCGGTCACGCAAACAGAGTGCAAATCCTGCTATTCATAAGTTTAGGAAAAGAACCTCCTTAGCTAAGGCAAGCATGTAAGCACTCAGTTCTATACGTTATAATATGTACGTCTACCCTAAGACGACGGCGAGGTCAAGCAATGAGAAGAAAAAGATGTAAAAAAAGGATTGTATCGATGCTAGTCATGTATAGAACAAGAAACAGTCGGACGAGGTGGGAGTAGACGACATGCACAAGAAAAAACAAGGGAAACAACACCACAAAAGGTCGTGTGAGCATCTTGGATGGATTATGCCACAATTGATACTCGAACCTCGTCTTTCCTCGTGGCCGTGTGGCGTTTCGTCTGTGTGTGCCTTCGGTGCGCCTCGGACGCAGGCGCACTAGGTGTGAGGGTGAAACAACCCCAAGTCGGATCGGCGTAAAAGTACCCTCTTCGTTCGCAATTGTAGCATCAAACCCGAACGAGAACCCGCTTTTCGAGCACGTGGAAGCGCATTTGTCCTCAGGGACCACACGGTGCTGTTACGAGGGTGAGCCTGAGAGAAGCATCCGAACCTCCAATCGGCAAATAAACCCAGTCAATGGGACTGCGCGTGCGGGGTGCCTAAAGGTGTGCGGTTTGGAACTCAGCATCGTCAGTTCCGTTCTTGAATTTGACACGAACAAAGTCGCGTGACTCGGGAGTCGGGAGCGGGACGCAGAGAACTTCGAACGACAAAGCGGAAGCGTACTTGCTGTGAATTATCTCAATGAGTACAGGAAGGGGGATAGATATACATACGAATGCGCCAGGTTTGGCTGTTGTTGCCATGTGCGTTCAACGTGGACAAGTGAGAGATGAAGTTCTCGATGAGCATGATTCGGAGTGGGCTATCGTGAAAGAGGAAAGAAATCATCGCATACGTATCGGAGTTTGAATGGACTTACCTTTCAAGGTAAGTCGACCCCTGTCTGGACAACCTTGTAGGTTCCCAACAATCTGCGTGGTCCCCGGCGAGTTCACCAGAACTGGATACATAGCGCAAGACTGTAACGGAGGGACAAGTCGCCATGCGATTCCATCTCGTATTCCATGAGATACGAATCTGCAAACAAGCATACAGTGGCCAGGACAAGATAATACTGAACTCATTGAGGAACGTGGAGAGCCTCGACGAAACATATTATAGATTAACTGATATCATTCCAGGAAACTAGATTGAGGTACAAATCCGTAGAAATCGCTCGCACCTTGACTTTCCAGGGTTTCTGCCGGTAAGAGCGCGTTCTCCTAGGGTCGGGTGACATACGAGATGAGTCGATGTTAGCATTGAATTAATAGAAAAATGATGCTGAACACCTCTGGGAGACGCTTGGCAAGATATGTATGTTAACTGAATGCATGCAAAACACATTAGCTAATAACATCCGGGTTCGTACATCTAGTCATGCACGGAGATCACGGACTAATAGTGCGCTGTACGCCCCACAGGAATGCTGGAAGAATGCATGAGTTTAGTTCTCAAGCTAGGACAGATTGGCTCCCACACTCAAGACACAGCAGAAGCACCGGGAAACAAGGGAACATGCGTGAATGAACATTATCTAAATGGATGCTGAGCGCTGAGCAGTGGCGATCAAGGAAACATTTTGGACTGGAGGGCTGCAGTTACCTGAATTTGAAAGTACATAGAGTGAGCATAGGGAAACCTGAACTGATTACGGGAACGGCACACAGCAACAGCGCTCGGATAATCCCTTTCCAACATCCCAGCTCCATATTCCGTGAAGCTCATTTCTCGCGAGATGCTCGTGTAGGGCACCTCATATCTATTGGATCCAGTTTGCGTATGTGTGAGGGAAACACAGAAATTCTAGGAGCACGGGAAAAGTAGAGACAAAGGAGGACAGAAGTGCTTTCGAAGCCCTCGGAATGATTTTGCGCTTTCTACGCCGATAGGCCTTGCGTAAGGGGAGAGGGTGAAAGTTGGATGAATACACCCGATGATCTTAACTCGGGCGAAGGCGAACCCCTCCAAACCTATTTTCCCCGGATCGTTAGGCACGATGGTCCGACTTTCTCACAAGAAACACGCACCTGGGCAAGACAATCATTTTTGATAACTTGGTTGCCCCATTATACGTTGGTATGTTCGCGAGTCCGCTCTGTCATTCACGCCGGTTGAACTAAGTGGAACGTCCCAGGGTGGTAGGACTCGGACCAGAAACTTTTCAGGGAGATGCCGGATGTCGTCACCACAGCACGTCTAAAATGATTGCATCAGGAAATCAGTGGCATGTCGGTGGCTTCGTTGAACTAGGGACCTAGAGTGTTCCTAGCTTCTCCGGGTTATTTTGCATCCTACTGAATTTGGTTTCGACTCAGTCGTTGTGAGACGTTCGGAGAAATTGCCACTGACTAGTCGAAACTACTACGATCGTCCTGAGCAGGTCACCAAAATAATCTCACCATCGATGATTTTAGAAATTCAACTCTCCATGGAAAGCAGAAGCTATACCACAGCAACGCGGATGTAGAGGATCATCGTAAAATGACCACAATCCCACTGTGTATGTCCTCACAGGTAACCGTGCGATCCTGTCCAGGAGTGCGTATTTGGCCAACGCGAGGAGGTTCATACGAAGGTGTTTCACCAGTGGACCTCGCCATGTCGGCGTCGGGTTCGAGCTTGGGCTGAGACTGGGATTGCGTCGAATTGACGCCGTCGCCCTCAGGCTCGGATTTCGTATCCGCATCCATCGCATCCGCCGCCCCCTCTTCCTCAACGACCCAGAAGTTGCCAGCACCTCCTGCTCCACCCTCACATCATCCCTATCCCCGTCGCCGTTCCCCCCAGCCTTGTCCTTTTTCACTTGTTTACCCAACTCCTCGATCACCTCAACGCTCCACACCAAGGGCGCTCGATCTCCGCCTGATCTCCTGCCTCGCTGGGACTACCCTCGAGCACATCCGAATGAGTGCCAGCATATCCAGTTATTCCTCGGACCGCTCCTTAACGGCGCGATTTAGCACACAGCACTGGGAAGCGTAGCCATGTGCAAATGGTGGGGCAAAATGGTGGGGCAACTTGGCCCCGTCTCCGCAGGAGGGGTCGGCGGCGACGGCCGCAGTGGAGTGAAGGAGTTTCACAACCAACTGTGTCACAAGCACGTCACCGTGTCAACGAGATTGTCCTCAACGTATCGCACGAGAGTAACGCCGAGTGGGATCGCTGCGTCATGATTTCTGGGAGTTTATCCCCATCCCCACCCACTCCATCCGTGTCCTCGGCTTGGCGTGCGTCGCTGATATAGACGGACGGAACGACGAACTCGACGAGATACTATACGTACGCGGAGGCGCACCCGTCCACACTGCCATAATCGACATCCCTTGAGTGATCTCATACGCCTTCTGCACGCTCGTCCGTCCAGAACGTCTCAGTGACCTCCTCCTCGTGCATGCCCGTGTAGATCTCGTCGAGCTCGGCCTCACTTTTTCGCTCGACAACCCGATGCTCGACCATCGACCGTATTGTCGCGGAGAGTGGGTGTTCGGAGCCACAGACGTATTCTACAGTACCCATCCCCGCGCCACCTATCGAGGTACTCAGGTTTGAAACCAATGCCAGAAGCAGTGAGACCGCCAAGAAAGGTCCCAGAGGTGCCATAGTCTGCTGGCCCATCATTTCGTGGGGTTTCCAAGTCGTCTTCGCGTCATCCAGTGTGGCGTTGGGTTCATTGTCCTTGGCCCACGAACATGCAGGGACGTTTTCGACAATCGCACAGTGGCGACGCTTTTTAGGGCGGTGCGCTGGAGGGGCGGATGTAGCGACTATGCGGTAGACCGTGTGGGAATGTTGGAGAGGATCGAGAGAATCGCAGATGAGCGACTGGGACGGATAACGTCAGGCATGGATACTATAGCCCTACCAGCTGGGCCATCGAGGCCATCGACTATGCAGTTGTCGGCCTCGGAAGGGAATGCGCACACTGTTCGATGTCGCTCTCAATGATGCACTCCGTATTCTTTCAGTCGATTCGGAATGACTTGGACTATCTCGGACGCTACTGGCGGCAGTTGCCTCGTGGCCTGTTCGCATGCAGTGCTCGTACAGTCTCACCCTTGACGATCACTGTTCACAATGACAAAAACCCCACGAGAGGTATGTCTCCCATTCAAAAGACCAGCTAGCTGGAGTGACTTAATATTTGAACAGGATACGATTGATCCATGGCACCAATGTCTGAACTCGACGACCAAATCACCCTCTGCCGCAATGAATTGCAAGTGCAACCCCAAGAGCATCCCAATCGAGCCGAATCACTACAGAAGCTTTCTTCTTCACTCTACGACAGGTTCATGGAAAGAGGAGAGATGACGGACCTGGACGAGGTGCTTGCCCTCGAACGCAGTGCGCTGGAACTTCGCCCGCAGGGGCATCCTGATCGAGCCTCTTCACTGAGCAACATAGCGAATTCCCTCCACGCCCGTTTTAAGCAGCTCGGAAGGCTCTCTGACTTGGATGAGGCAATTTCCCTTGAACACAGTGCATTAGAACTTCGCCCGCACGGGCATCCTCGTCGAGCCTCTTCATTGAGCAGCATCGCGAGTTCCCTCCACACCCGTTTCAAGCAGCTCGGAAGGCTCTCTGATTTGGACGAGGCACTTGCCCTCGAACGCAGTGCATTAGAACTTCTCCCGCAGGGCCATCCTGATCGAGCCTCTTCACTGAGCAACATCGCAAATACCCTCCACACGCATTTCAAGCAGCAAGGAAGGCTCTCTGACTTGGACGAGGCACTTTTCCTTGAACGCAGTGCATTAGAACTTCGCCCGCAGGGACATCCTGATCGAGCCTCTTCACTGAGCAACATCGCACATTCCCTCTACTCTCGTTTCAACCAGCTCGGAAGGCTGGCCGACCTTGACGAGGCACTTGTCCTCCAACGCAGTGCATTAGAACTTCGCCCGCAGGGGCATCCCGATCAAACACTTTCACTGGGAAACATCGCGAGTTACCTATTTACCCGTTTCAAGCAGCTCGGAAGGCTCTCAGACCTCGACGAGGCACTTGCCCTTCAACGCAGTGCATTAGAACTTCGCCCGCATGAGCATCCTCGCCGAGCCACTTCACTGAGCAACATCGCGAATTCCCTACACGTTCGTTTCAAGCAGCTCGGAATGCCCTCTGACCTCGACGAGGCACTTGCCCTTCAACGCGATGCGTTGGAACTTCGCCCGCAGGGGCACCCTGATCGAGCCCTTTCACTGGGCAATATCGCGAACTACCTCTATACCCGTTTCAAGCAGCTCGGGAGGCTCTCTGACCTTGACGAGGCACTTGTCCTCCAACGCAATGCATTAGAACTTCGCCCCCAGGGGCATCCTCGTCGAGCCTCTTCACTGAGCAACATCGCAAATTTCCTCTACTCCCGTTTCAACCAGCTCGGAAGGCTGTCTGACCTTGACGAGGCACTTGTCCTTCAACGCAATGCATTGGAACTTCGCCTGCAGGGGCATCCTGATCGAGCCTCTTCACTGAGCAACATCGCACATTCCCTCCACGCCCGTTTCAAGCAGCTCGGAAGTCCCTCTGACGTGGATGAGGCACTTTCCCTTCAACGAAGTGCACTGAAACTTCGCCCGGAGGGGCATTCTGATCGAGCCATTTCACTAAGCAACATTGCGAGTTATCTCTATACCCGTTTCCACCAGCTTGGAAGGCTCTCTGACTTGCACGAGGCACTCGCCTTCGAACGCAGTGCATTGGAACTTCGCCTACAGGGACATCCTGATCGAGCCCTTTCCTTGGCGAGCCTTGCTCGCTGCCTCCATGCTCGATTCAAGCACTCGGCTACGCACGACATCAGTGATCTCCACGAAACATTCAATCTATATTCCCAACTCTCCAACGTCTCTCATACAGTGTCATCCGCTGATCTCGAATGTGCTAAACAATGGATCCGGGCAGCCGAAGAATGCAAACACAGTACCACAGTTATGGCCTACCAGACATTTATGCGCCTCAGTGTTCACCATCTCGCCACTCTTCCTTCCCTCCCTCAGAATCTCGGACTACTCAAAAAGCTCATAACATCTCTAGCAGTTGATGCGTTTTCTGCTTGCCTTCGTCATGGCAATCCTGCTAATGCCATCGAGCTGCTTGAACAAGGTCGTGGCGTGTTCTGGTCCCAGTTAACCCGGCTTCGCTCTCCCCTTGATGAAGTGATAGCATCTGGTGACACGGGCAAAGAATTGGCAGACAGGTTCACCCATTTGGCCTCTTTCCTTCGCAGCGTGCTTCATGCGCAACCCAACACCGATTCTCAGTATGATCAGGCATCTCGTCTCAACATTCAACTACAGGACATTGTTACTGATATTCGCAAGTTGCCTGGCCTCTCTCGCTTTCTCCACCCCCCGCTCTTCTCAGACCTCCAGGTCGCAGCTTCCGATGGACCGGTTGTTGTCTTAAATGCCTGCCAATACAGCTGCGATGCGTTGGTACTTCTATCCGACAAGGATCCCCTCCACGTCGCTCTCCCCATCACGAAAGCCCGTGTCGGCGAACTATCATTGGAGCTTCGTTCTCTGATCCACCGTGCCAAGTTTGAAGATGTGACGAAGGAGTTTTTAGTGTTTTTACGAAAGCTTTGGGATGAAATTGTTTCTCCAATCGTGAACATCCTTCAGGAATTCTGTCCCCTTCAATCGCGCATCTGGTGGTGCCCGACCGCCGAGTTCTCTCTTCTCCCATTGCATGCTGCCAGCTCGTTTAGGAAGGGCCAACCGAAGCTCTCCGATCTTTATATTTCCTCCTATACACCGACTTTGACAGCCCTCATTCGCGCTCGACAAAAAGGTTCATTGGATCCATCCATAGAACAGCATCGTTTTTTGATCATAGGGCAGGCACAAGCTGCGGGACTGAATACACTCGATTCAGTGAACACTGAACTGTCCAGTATATCACAGCGTGTCGAGTCTGTTGCAACGCTCACCTGTGTTCGAGACCAGGACGCAAACATCGCCAGGGTTGGCGACGAATTGAACAAGAACAACTTTGTTCACTTTGCCTGTCACGGAGTCCCCGATCGGAAGCAGCCGTTCGAGTCCGGATTTGCATTGGGTGACGGACTGTTGAAGATCGAACATATCATGCAATACGACTTGCGGAACGCCAAGTTTGCGTATCTGTCCGCGTGCCATACAACCGTCGGTGACGAAGAGAGCCCGGATGAGGTCATCCATCTCGCTGCAGCCATGCAGTTCGCCGGGTTCCGCTCGGTCATTGGGACGATGTGGGCTGTCGACGACGCGCACACAAACGAGATCACATCAAAATTCTACGACAATCTCGTGGACAAGTTTGGTCGTCTGGATCATACACTAGCAGCTCTCGCATTGCACAAGACGATGAGGAGTATTCGTCCGAGCGACATGCCCTATGACCAACGGATTCTCTACATACATATCGGTGCCTAGTGGCGCAGTGCGTACGTGTTTTCTGAGTGCGCTGTTATCCAAACCGTGACTGAAGTACCCACAGTTGTGTTTACCGTAGCAGATTGTATTCTGGACGTAATTTACGATGATTGGACATGTCACTGCTCCGCTACCGCAAGTAAGGGAATGGACTCGTCTTTAAATTGCTTTCGCCGATCGATGCACGTCCATGCATCGGCGCGGTTTCTGTTTCTTGTAGTGGTATACTAATATAGAACACACATAAACTCTCTCTAGCCGATGACGGGAGCCCGTCCGTCGCACAAATAGGGGGGAGTCGCGACCATAGATGGTAGTAAGTGGACCTGTTTGCTGCGACCGTCATGTGCCCCTCTCCGAGGATTAGGGCGTTGTACAGTACTCGTATGGATTGGCAAAGAGGCGGTATCGGGTGTGCGATTTCCAGCCTGTGAAAGCTCTCTTACCGTTACCCCGACCCGCCACCCTTCCGAGGCCGTTTAGGTGAACTACCAACTATAGCAATCGAAGCCTTGTCTGTTCGCATGGAGGAGGTGAGAGGCAGAGTCCACTGGGTTGAGATGCAAGTGGGAAGGGGATCTCTTCGACTGTTACTTCCTCGCCCATACGTGAGGCAAAGGACTCGTCTTCAAATTGCTTTCGCCGATCGATAGACGTCCATGGCATCGCCGCAGTTTTTGTTGCTTGTAGTGGTGTACCAATCTAGAACATACATAAATGGGACTCCAGGGAGCGGGAAGCGCGACCCTCGGGCTAGAAGTAAGTCAGCGTGCTAGGAGAGGACAACCCGGGCTGTCGATCCCGTTTGCTGCGCCCGTCAGGTGCCCCCCTCGAACTACCAACTATACTATGGACCCTTTCGAGTACCCAACAGCGTTCAATGCTCGTACCATGCCGGCTAGTTCCGGCGTATATTCCTGTCCACGAGGTTGGGATTCGATAAGCAACACCGACTCTCTAGCCAATGAATTCGCCGCTGTCCGTCACACAAACAGAGTGCAAATCCTGCTTTTCATAAGTTTAGGAAAAGAACCTACCTACCTACTACAAGCATGCGAGTACTCAGTACTATACGTTATACGTGCGTATACCCAACGACGATGGCGACGTCAATCAAGAAGAAAGAAGATGTAAAAAAAAAAGGATGGTATCAATGCCAGTCATGTGTAAAACAAGAAACAGTTGGACGTGATGAGAGTAGACGATATACAAGGGGGAAAAAAGACAGAAAAGGAAACAACGTCATAAAAGGTCGTCTAAGAACGATCGCCATACCTTTAACAATGCATTCAGGGAAGCAAGCGCGACTTTTCATTGACGAAAGAGTCTTGGGCCTGAAAAAAAAAGGCAGGGTGAGCGTCTTGGATGGATCATGCCACAATTAAAATTCGAACCTCGTCTTCCCTCATGGCGGCATATCGCTTCGCGCGCTTCGTCTGTGTATACCTTCGGTACGCGGCGAACGCAAACACTCCAAAGGCGAGCAGTGAAACGAGCCCAAGTCGGAACGGCGTAAGAACACCCTCGTTCGCAATCGTAGCGTCAGATCCGAACGGGAACCAGCTTGTCGAGCATGTAGAAGCCCACTTGTCCTCAGGGACTATATGGTGCTGTTATGGGTGAGTCTGAGAAAAGTATCGTCCGCGACTCTATATAGCATGACGAACCTCCAATCGGTAGATAAACTCAGTCACTGGAACTGCCTGTTCGGGGTGCCCAAAGATGTGCACAGTTTGGGACTCGTCATCATCAGTGCCATTCTTGAATTTGACACGAACAAAGTCGCGTAACTCGGGAGCGGGACCACGGAGAACCTCAAACGTCAACGCAGAAGCGTAATTGGCTGTGAGTTATGTCGATGAGCACAGGAAGGACGACAGACATGACCATACGCACGAATCCCCCGGAGTTGCCCGTGGTCGCCATGTGCGTTCAACATGTGGAAGAGAGAGATGAAAGGTTGGTAACTGGTCTCGACGAGCAAGATTCGGAGCGGGTCATCGTCGAAAGCAATTCGTTCGAGGGAGTGGATGATTGGGGAAAGAATGGCTCGTCCGGCGACTGAAAGGGGTGTCACGTGTTCTGACCACTTGGGAGAAAATATATGACTTACTGTTTCCAATCCCTCCAAGCTCTTTGTCGGAGAAGACCGCACTTTCCTTGTAGTCGGCCAAGCCGCGTGCCTGTTCGATCAATGTCGGTGGAAGCCGGAATGCAAAGGTCTGGTTGTGGATAAGTTGCGTGTTGAGGTAATCATATACCTGTGTCACACGAAATCAGGAATGAAAGAGTGCAAAGAACGCGTCCACGAACATTCCACTACAATGAAAGGCAGGATTCAGAAGCTAGCACAAGCCAAGCCAACTTTGAAGCTTACCATATCATCAAGCGTCGTAGGTTTGCCAAACATGTAGTCATGGATCGATCCGAAGAAGTGTTGCGCGTCCTTGGCAGTCTGTCTGAACTCCTCCGAAGCGTAAACTTCGGAAACGTGTTTCTTGAAAGCCTGGACACGCTGTTAATATGGCCGCCACGTGAAACGGTGAGCAACATGCGGACCTTGCAGTCGGTCCAGGGCTCGAGCACGCGATCGCCTCCTGCTGTGGTCATCTCGACGGGGACGTATTGATAACCTCCGAGCGGGGAAACGACGGTAGATCCGTTGGCGAGTTCGATTTTGTTATGCGGAGTTGGTGGGAACATGCCCTGCAACAATGCGATGCTAGAGTCAAAGATCGCGGCGCCGTCGCCACCTGACTTTGCGTGGACGTTGACCCGACTAGGAGGAATGGGATGAGAAGGGTCCAGAGGCATGTCAAGGATGTGGAGGGGCGAAGACGAGTCTAGGTAAGTGGACTTCAGATACGAGCCGAGCTGGAACGACTCGACCTGTCACCCTAACATGTCAGCATACTTCGTCGAGATAGAGCATATGGCCACACGCACGGCACCGAGAGGAGTGGATTCGGTGAAAGATGGCGCATAGCTGTAGGGATCTTGGTAGAACTCTGAACGATCCCCATTATGTGCGAGGATGAGCACACCGAGAACTTTGGATACCATTGTCGAATCGTCAAACGTCGGCGAAATGTGACGGGGAGTATTACTGGAGGATGCTATCCAAAGGCTGGAACGAGCACTAAGGAAGGGAGTGGGTTGGAAAAAAGTCGGTATCAGTCGAGGGTTTTGATATCTCCCGCCATGAGGCGGGCATCGCCCAAGTTACTTAGCGAAGCGACTAAGGGCGATGACGGGGTCGCATGGGAAACGTCACGGACCATTCCCTGCCACGCTTCGACGGTGTGTGGACCCTGCGGGGACCATAGAATAGCAGCCCATGCAACCTCCCAACTGCCACTTGTACGTGGTTTCCGGGCACCGGAAGCTTGAAATTGCCTAGAGATCACGTCAGTTGGATGCATGCCAGGTGAAATCAGGGAAAGAAAAGACTTTAATGCAATGATACGAACTGGATGCGGTCCAGCTTGCGCGGACATGCGCAAGAAGCGTGGCGGCCCTGTGCGAAATAGCAGCGAGCAGGTTGGCGGCACGTGCTAGACTTGTGCTGAAGCGAACTGGATCTTCCTTCTCAGTTGTGTTGAAAACAAGCACTGAGCGACATGGTAGAACTCATTGTGGAGTCTGACGTGAGTCGTCAAGCCTGTGGCTGGCGCGCTGGAAAAGGATAGACGCTCCAAGTCGGAATCGCCCCATGGCGAACACAGGTCGGCCACGTGCGTGAGGGCAGGAAAAAGACGTCTGTAACGAGATTGGCGACTCCCACTGTGACCCCACCCGCGGAAACGAACAACTAAACCCGACCATGATGGACAATGATGTTACCGGTACCCAATAGATTCGTCGTCCATCTGGAAAACTCGTTGTGTTCGCCAAGGCCGGTCCAGGGTCACAATCGCGGTGCATGGTCTCCTATCTCCCGGCGCAACCCTGGAGCACGCCACAATGAATGATCGCAAGAATGGGGGTTAGCCTAACCGCGGTTTGTGGTGCATCAAGTTCTGGTGGCACCAGCGTGGACACGGAAGTGGCGATGACTAATCCACTTAGTTCTACTCAGCCTACTACGAAGACTTGAATTGGCGGTACTGGAAGAAGATACGAATCCGAGACTGGCGCAGCGCCTGTGGATGTTTTCGAGATAAAGCGCAGCCAAGACCTATGTTGCTTCTTTCTCAATCTGATGCCAACCATGCAACGTGCAAGCAATACTTTCGAGCTTCCTTTTTCATTATGATCCAAAGTAGGATCAAGACATAGCAAGCCCACAATAACTGGCACCGCTCACCAATCTGGTTGTTTTGACTCGTACGACTCGGATAACATCCACGAGTCTATTCTGACGAGTTCTTCATAGAACACCACAGCATCATATGTTGCATGCCTTTCATCGCCTGGAGCGCCGATCTCGACACTGCTATCGGATCTCGTCGCTGCGTAGGACACCAGTGCTTTGACTGGATGGCCAGGACCTTGGGTCGGAGTCGTTTATTTAACCTTACGTCGTGACTGCCCAATACACATCCGTGTTTGAAACCAAAAACCAGTGTCCGTCCTTTCGCTCACCGTCTGAGAACTGGTATGCTTGCGACGAGCATGCAAGTCCATCGATTCAGATATAACCAAGAATAGTATGCAGTCAGCGCAAAAGAGATCAACCTAGCCGCATGCGTCTGTGAAGTATTAATCTCCGAGAGACCTTACCTAGTATGTATCTCCCCTGCTTTCTTCCCCTGTCGATCGAGCTTGTCCTTCTTGACCAATTCTATCGCCAAAAGTTCTTGCCAGTGGGGCGCCCATAGCAATCCTTTTGCACAGGAATTTGCGGACACCAGATCATGTTGGTCGGAAATGAGGAATAGTGTGTCGCTCAATGGGCTGACGTAGACGACTTCCATTCCCTCGATCCGGGACGCACTGCATTACCATCATATTCAATGGCGAGACGAACACTGCTACACGCATTACACCATCCCATTTCTCCGGGAAAGACGGGCACACACCGGACCATTAGACTTTCTGGGACAAATCGTTCGATTTGGTAGCAAGCCAGAATCACAAAAATGAGACACGCCATCAGGCTGACCTTCGCGGCAGTGCCTTCCATCCTTTCCTGAGTCCCTTTGCTTCTATGATGCTTGCAGGCATGCAATACACCGGATCTAAATCTACCAGACCAGGATACCCCAAGAGTGACAGACCTACGATGTATCCCGTTCAACAACGCGGACATACGGACAGGTCTGGTTCGTTTCAACGTACCTGCGACTCCAAAGTGGGTATGAAAGACATCCACCATGTCGCCAGCCCGATCAGCGATGCCACCCGTCTCTGGATCCTGGGCAGAGAGAATGAACCCAACGAG
>JBBPRX010000560.1:0-13859 GCA_038093195.1 Boletus fagicola | reverse complement strand
GGAAATTACAACTTAGGGGCACAAGCGAAAATGGCAAGTTGTTGAAGCGGAGCTCGAAGTTAGATCGGCAGCAAGGTCCACATATCGACGGGCGTGGAGCTCAACACCACGCGCGGCGTCAACGACATACATTCCGCAAGGTTTGTGTCTTCTCCTCGATGGGCTTGATGTATGCTTGATGTTGGGCTATGCTCTATCTGGGGGGCATGGCTCGTTGAGATGGATGGCGGCCTCTCGATTCGGATGATATCTTTGGGCTTATCTTCCTCGTCCACAGACTCGCCACCTCTTCAAGATGTCCGCCCAAATCAGCAAAAAGCGCAAGTTTGTCGCCGACGGTGTTTTTCGCGCCGAACTCAACGAATTCTTCACCCGTGAACTCGCCGAGGAAGGTTACTCTGGCTGTGATGTCCGCGTAACCCATGCACGCACTGAGGTACTTGGATCACTCGTTCCATCCCTGAAATGTCCACATATGCTCCTCAGATCATCATTCGCGCTACACACACCCAAGAAGTTCTTGGGGAGAAGGCTCGCCGCATCCGCGAGCTGACTGCCCTCGTTCAAAAGCGTTTCAAGTTCCCCGAAAACTCTCTCGAATTGTACGCCGAAAAGGTCCAGCACCGTGGACTCTCTGCAGTTGCGCAGTGCGAGAGTTTGCGATACAAGCTGCTCGGTGGTCTTGCTGTTAGGAGGCAGGTCCATGACAATGCGCACCAATATTTTTATCTTGAACTGAGTTTTAGAGCTTGTTACGGTGTCCTTCGTTTCGTTATGGAGTCTGGCGCCAAGGGTTGCGAAGTTGTCGTCTCCGGCAAACTTCGTGCTGCCCGTGCCAAGTCCATGAAGTTTACTGACGGGTTCATGATCCACTCTGGTCAACCCGCTCGTGACTTTGTCGATTATGCTGTGCGACACGTGCTGCTGAAGCAGGGTGTCCTTGGTATCAAAGTAAAAATGTAGGCTTGGTGCTATACGTATTGTGGAGCATATTTGACCTCCTCCTCAGCATGAAGGGCTGGGATCCTGAAGGCCATGTGGGCCCCAAGAAGCCCCTCCCCGATTCCGTCCAAATCTTGGAGCCTCCAGTCGACAAGATCGTTTCCGAGCCGTCATCTGAGTCAAGAGAACCTGCCGTTGTCTCTGCTGCTCCGCCCGCAGCGGAAGAACCTGTTTATGGCCAAGAGCCTGCTTACCAAGCTGATTCTTATGCTGAGGAGCCCGCTTTCTGATCTCTTTGTTATGTAGTTTGCATCGTCAACCAACATTTTGTATCTCCTTCTGCCCGATAAGACTTCAGTCTGGTGAGTATACGAATCAAGACAAATTATTGGAAGGATCGAATGGACGGTGTACCTCTGCGGTCGACACGTGAATGCGCATGATCATGACCAGCTTTCACTGCCGTAAGATTTTCTTGGAGTTTTACGTACAACTGAGGTTCTGATGCCGCGGGCGAGGGTATAAGAAGACTTTGTCATTACAAAGTACATGTCCGAACTTGTTGCGTCCCCTCGCAACGCCATTCTTCACTGTCCTTCACAATGCACCTTACGCCGACCATTGTCACGCTTCTCGCTGTACTCTCCTTTTCGTCTATATCAACCGCAACAGACCGGCCCGACAATGTGATTCGAGTTCCCCTCGAACGGAAATCGTTCATCACCCATCTTGGCCCATCCTCAAGTCGTAACTCGCGTGATCTCGACACTCGTGCCAACAATGCGGCAGGCCATGTCAACAAAAATTTCCTCAAGACCCATCTAGCCAGTGTTGCAACGTAAGTCATCTCGTGCATGTCCACATTATTATATGTTTCCTCTCCAACTTGACTTGGTACGATATCAACAAGGTGGTCGTTAGAGGTGACAATGTTTCACGGTCTTCTTTTTCGATATCTTAGTGTCTAGCCTGTAAATTAACCTCGTCACGTCAAGGAAATATCGCACCACGCTCGCCGCGTACGAATCGAACACGGGTTCCCCCCATCCTTTGGCACAAGCAATCTCCGTGGCCAGCACGGGTATTTTGGCAGCTGGCCAAATGGTTAGTGGCGTCGGAATATCCCTGCCGGCAGGCAGGCTGGAAAAACGGCGGCGAAAGCAGGATGCCACGTCTGATCCGCTCAGTGTGGCACTGGGCAATCCCACTCCACCCAGCCATGTTCCGCGAGGTCGCCATACCAAGAGAGATGACATATCACTCTCCGAGGTTAATTCCAACATGTGGATTGGTACCATTAGCGTTGGTACTCCCCCACAGAATTTTACAGGTACTCTCTGTCCTTTACTTCGTATGGCTGAATCTACATCTTGGTTGCCTTTACAGTCGACTTCGATACCGGTTCATCAGACCTAGTCCTCCCGGACCAAGCTTGTGGCAGTACTTGCGATGGACACACGCGATACAATCCCACCGCCTCTTCGACTTCCATTGATTTTGGCAGGACATTCCAGTTAGCATATCATGATGGCTCAAATGTGAATGGTACACAGTATGCGGACAACGTGTACATGGGTGGATATGAGGTACTGCCTAGCGCATTTACTGCGTTACGTTGTTAAAGTCCGTTTGGCTTAATACCTCATGTTCAGGCCGTGAACCAAACCCTCGGTGCTGCCACGACTTATTCCTCTGGGTTCGAGAGCCCCGCTTTTCTCCCGGACGGACTGCTTGGCATGGGCTTCCCTTCGATATCCGTCTTCGGCACTTCTTCTGTGTTCCTGACCATGGTCTCCAATGGTGTTGTGCCGCAGGGAGTGTTTGGTTTCGCGCTTTCCTCTGAATCTGGCAAGAGTGAACTCACTATAGGCGGAACCAACACGAATATGTATCAAGAGTCAACAACAGAGTATATCAATGTATCTCTCCCAGCTTACTGGCAAATTCCCTTTGCTAGCCTCACACGCCCTGGATTGAATGGTACTCCCGATGTAGTTGTGGTCAATAAGACTTCCTACGCGCAGGCGTTCGTGGACACGGGAACTACGTTGATCATCACAAGCGATAGCAATGCCCAGGCTTACTACGCCAATGTCGCTGGTGCAAAGCCTTCCACTGAAATTGGAGGTGGGGCATGGAGTGGTATGTCATCTCGTATGGTACAGCGTAGGATGTGCACTCATGCCATGTTCATGATCAGTCCCATGTGATACTCTCGGTTCCATTGCGCCAACATTATCGTTCGGTTCTCGTAACTTTACTGTTTCGTCTTCTACATTCAACCTCGGACAGGTTTCCCAGGGCTCGACAGACTGCATCGCTGGTCTTGCTGGCGGAGGGAGTGGTATGCGCCTTTTACCTCTTGACTATGCAAATGTTTGCTGACGCTCTTGTCTGAAAGACTACTGGATCATCGGCGATGTCTTCCTGCAGAACGTCTACACCATTTTTGATGTCGCCAACACACGTGTTGGTTTCGCGGACCTTGCCTAGTTTTTTTTTGGCCACAAGAATCAACGAACGGACTGTTCACCCACCCATTGCCACTGCTTTCTTCGGACAATTGACTCGTATTTTCTGGACCATTCTACGATACCAATCATCCTTGATGGATAATTTACCTAACGGACAAGTAGCCAAAGACATTGAAACACTACGTAGTAGTAGGTATATGTGAACTAGAGTAGCATCCTCTTGGCCCACCTCGGCATCGCTATGCACTCGCGTACGTTTTCGATGCCACTCACCCAACTGACTAGTCGTTCCAACCCCATCCCGAAACCACCATGCGGTGCGCTTCCGTATCTCCTGAGATCTACGTACCAACTATATTCTTCTCCTGCGGGATCCAGCCCATGAGAAGTCATGCGCTGTTGGAGCGGCTCCAATCGTTCCTCCCTCAGTGATCCACCAACCAACTCCCCGACGAACGGCACCAAAAGGTCAAAGCACGCGACCGTCCTCCCGTCGTCGTTCATCCGCATGTAAAACGGCTTCAGACTGGCCGGGTAGTCTGTGACAAACACCGGCCCCTTGATGAGCACCTCGCTAAGCCACTTTTCATGCTCGCTCTGAAGTCCATGACCCCACTTTGGCTCGAACGCAAATGGACGGGCCCGCGATGCGGCGGACGCGTGATATTTTTCGAGCTCGGAAATTGCGTCGGTGTAGGTCATCCTTGCCCATGGTTCGGACGTTGCGGCAGTGTCTAAGCTCTTGGCTCTTTCTTCTTGTCCAACTATCCCTTTCGCGAGCAACGCGCGCTCGTCACGTCCGGAATCCAATGCATCCTTGACGCAGGCCTCGACGAGTCCACACACGTCGCCGATCTCGCTCGTCCACGCCCATTCCGCCTCGAGCATCCAAAACTCGGCAAGATGTCGATTCGTCTGTGACCGCTCGGCGCGAAAACACGGAGAAAGGGTGTACACGCGAGCGAGCGACGATGCGAGTGCCTCGAGGTGGAGTTGGGAGGATACCGTCAAGTAGGCCGGTTTGGAGAAAAACTCGGCATGGGGATCCGACGACGTGGATTCTGGTGTGGATGTGTCTTGGGATGGGAACGGAGACGGAGACACGGACGTAGACGAGGGTGTTACGCGGAAGGTCTCCCCTGCGCCTTCGCAGTCACTGGAAGTGAGGATGGGGGTGTGTGCGTAGCAAAAGTCGTGTTTCTGTGTAGCTTTTGGTGAGCGGCGGGACGAGGTGAGCAGAAGGTCTTTGCTCGGGTGTGGAACGTACCTCGAAGAAGGCATGGAGAGATTTGACGAGCGCGTTGCGAAGACGAAGCATGGCCGCATTCGCGTCTGTCCGGGGACGCAAGTGGGCATGGTCTCGGAGGTACTCCAACGTGAGGGTTTGCTTCTGGATCGGGTATGCCTAAAGACGAGCGTGAGCGAAGAGAATCAAGGGTCGAACACTCCCGAGGCTGACGTCTGGGTTGCACTCGCCGAGTATCTCTAGCGAGTCTACTTGTAGTTCCTGTGCTTGACCGACCCCTGGACTGGCTACGATGGACCCCGTCATGTGCACACTTGCGCCGTTGGTCAAACTGAAGGGTTTGTACGCGTCAAGGACAGACATAAATGTGTCGTTTGGACCAAGACCATGGGGGACAGACATACCCATGAAAATTTGCGTTCAGGCTACTGCTCAAGACTGTCTGGAGCCCCGAAGCGCAACTACCATCGTTGACGACTGCGAACGTGACGTTTTTCTGCCGTCTGACGGACTTTACCCAGCCATGGACATGTACTTTGCTAGTAGAGTTCTGTCCCGAAGCCAAAATTTGGCGAATAGTCAGAGGTAGTGTCCCCGTCAACGTCGACGCGAACCTCTTGAAAAACATCAAGAATAGGGAACACAGCCACTTGGCGGGCGTAGAGATCTAGACAAGTCCAAGGGTACAACATCTTTGATAGAGAGAAGATAAAAAGGATGTTGACAACAGTAAAGAATACAAGCCAAGCTCTCCGTGGCCCGGAACAATATTTTAGCAGGTATTAACAACTGGAGAACGTGCAAAGAGTAACAGGCATCCCCACAACATTCTTTTGGATCTTGCGGCTAGGGGCCGATTAAAATCCTCGCCCCCGACCACGGCCTCTGCCTCGTCCGCCGCGTGGCCGCTCTATTCCCCTTGCACCACGGGCGCCCCGCCCACGAGTGTCCTCCTTTTTCCTTCCTTTTGGTTTTGGCGCATCGTCGACAAGTAGAGTGTCCAGGGGGAGCGCATCAGGGAGAATGAAATAGCGAATGTTGTTTCCACGGATGGAGAGCGAGTCGAGGGAAACGGGATCGCGATTACGTGCCGTCATTTTAATGGTTTTGAGATGCGTATTCATCTGCATATCGACGCCTATTGCACAAGGGTTAGCGTGACACGTACTGACGCAAGGACGACGATAAACGCACCAGTGATGGTTCCGTGGACGACCGACCCATTCTTGAGCTCGATGGAAACGGTTTCATTGTTCAGTTTCATCAAGAACCTGATGTGATAAATCAAAGAAAAATGGGCATCAGCGACATGTTTTCTCGGCTTTTCCAAGTGCAAAAAGGGAACGTCTCGACAAGGTTGGTTCTGGGGTCAGGTCAAAGCTTGAGAACGGGGACCAAAGAGAGATATTTACCTGACGAGCTTCATGATGGCGATGGTCGAGCGATATGTTGCACGCGACGACTCATTGCCACAGATCGTGTTTGGATTTGTTTGACCAATCTAAGTTAGTTCCTGCAACGGTTCCATCAGGCCGTGGCCCGTGTAGCAAGCTTCAATTCGAACGATGGACTGTTCTCCCAATGGTGCCTCCATTATCAAGACATCATCAAGGTCATCTCAATGGTCGCCTGATGCCTTTGTGGCCCGCTTCCTCAAACACTTATACTTCTTGTTATGTTTGACGGTATTATCTCAGTTGCGTGTGTCATATATATACTGTTTCATGCTCACGGGACGGATCGGTTGGGATGCATGTGTGGGGATCCTTCTCCATGCCTGTGTTCGTTCACATGTGCAGAAAACTATGGAACGAGTGCGATGGTGCGTTGTCACTTATTCAAGAAAGCTGACTTTCACTGAGGTAGGTGCAACTTGGTTGTCGTGCTGTCGGCTGCACTCAGTGTTGGTCCCCTGAAAGTATGGCTGATTTGGCCACGGGGCTCAGCGCTCAGCGCTCAGCCATATCCGCTTATCAATCTGACCAGTGTCAATTGGCTGCTCTGGAGTTCGCATCTCTGAGGTCACATACACGCTCCACTATAAATAAGTAGTGCACCCTGCACCCTGCACTCGTCCCGTTGTGACCGGATTTTACTCTGTCAAGTAAAGAAGTTTCGGCAAACGTTCAAACATATTGGCATTTCACAAGGTGTGTTTCTTCGTCAGTCACGAGGGTGCAGCACAGGTTCTAGCGTTCTGAGTCTTCTGATTACGTTGTGGTATGCAGGGATTAAAAGGGTGTGGAACCGAGCGCATGCGTACTAATTCACACCACCGTGTCTCGAGAACCGAAATGTCTCCTCCCCCCAAGACCCTGGCGGGTGTCGTTGGTATTCTCTTGACTGTGTCGTCCGTTGCGGCACTGCAGAATGGCGTTGGCAAGCTTCCAGGTAAGCCTATCAACCCACTGTCATGACTTCGCAGCTGAGCTGATTGCTTCCAAGTGATGGGCTACAATGGTAGGCGGTGGTCTGGTTTTGACCATTGATGTACTGACTCAATCATTTTCGGCAGCCTGGAATGCATTCGCGGTGAGTTATGTGTGATGACTACGTATCGTTTCACCTTAATATCTATCCGTTATATCAAATTAGTGCAGCGTGAATGAGACCCTCATAATTCAAACCGCTCAATACATGAAAAATTATGGTCTTTTGGTGAGGTTGCTTAGACCCAACCCGCTCACAAACCAGCTCATAATCTCTCAGGACGTTGGTTATAATCACGTCAACTTGGACGATTGCTGGGCAAGCAAGAATCGTAGTTCCACAGGCGAAGTTCTTTCTGGTTAGTCTGTGTTTGCCACATCATAGTATTCACGAATCCGGCCCGCTGGTTCTCGTGGAATTAGATCCTATTCGCTTCCCAAGCATGAACAATCTTACGGATCAGTTGCACTCGATGGGCTTGTGAGTGCAACAATCTTGTTCCAGAGACGAAATACTCATTGTGTGCAACGTAGTTATGCTGGCATCGTAAGTTGCCTGATCAAATCACGATGTCTGGTTGATTGATTTTCGTCCAGTACTCTGATTCCGGCTGGTTCACGTGCGCAGGATATCCCGGTTCCTACACGTACGAAGAACAAGATGCTCTCACGTTCCAATCTTGGGGCTTTGACTTCTTGAAGTGGGTGTTGTCACTCCTTTGTCGCTCCCAGAATGTCGCTTACTCTTTGTTGTGCAGGTATGATAACTGCGCTAGTTAGTGATCGGGGCGACTCTGTGTATCGTTGCCACGGTGTTGACATTCTTCCAGTTCCCTTCGATGATGTGATCCAAGAGGGTATGGTTGGCAGTGAGTATACTGTTCGATTTCGACGTCTATTGCCTCATCACAACTTGATACAGAGTATCAACGAATGGCAGATGCATTGGCTACGGTTGCTGAACAGACTGGGACTACATTCACGTTCAGCTTGTGCCAATGGGGATGGGTAAGTGAATATATGCGAGCTTGTAGCGTTTCGCTTATGTATGGTCCTTAGAGTCAAGTCTGGTTGTAAGTCCCAATTAAGCCTTTTGACATCACACGTTAATTCTGCTGCTTTAGATGGGGAGCCTCCCTGGCCCATAGTTGGAGGGTGAGTACTAACTTGAGCCAGGTACAGGGTTATATCATAACTGTGTCATGACTTGATTAGGTTGACGGCGATATTGGACCTTACTGGGACTCCATTGCAACGATTATCAATTCGTAAGCTTCCCCATTGCATAGCTTGTCGGGAATCGAGATTGAACAGCCCATCAGCGCTTCCTTCATCACACAAGCCACGGACTTCTACGGGCGCAACGACCCAGATATGGTACTTACCTCCTATCGACCTCCGTTGACATGGATTACTCACAAAAATCAGCTTGAAATAGGAAACGGAGACCTCACCTACGACGAAGCCAAGACCCATTTCACGGCTTGGGCGCTCATGAAGGCCCCGTTATTGATTGGTACCAATGTGAGTTATGCATGCATAGCCTCAACTGCACTCTGGACTGAATTGGCGTGTTAGCTCGCGAGTATCAGCTCAGAGATGCTTGGCATCCTCAAGAACACCGAGATCATCGCCATCAATCAGGACCCGGTGTACGGTACAAGCATTTCGCCCTTCCGCTGGGGCATTAACGTAGGTTGCTCTTCTACATTGCTTACGCATTGTTCTTATGCACGGTCATAGCCTGATTGGACGTACAACTCTTCGTTCCCCGCCCAATTCTGGAGTGGTCCGAGTGAAAATGGAACAGTCTTCATGCTTGTAAGCGTATGGTCCTACAGGACGACACAGTCCAACTCACCCTCTTGGTGATAGATCAACACCCTCGACGAACCTACTGACCTTTTCTTTAACCTGACTGAATCCCCGTGGATCCGCGCTGGCCGGCAGTATGCCGTCAGGGTATGTAATTGGATCTCGTTGATCCTGCCACCTTTACAGTTCCCAGCTGAGCATCCCACTCTAGGATCTTTGGACACACACTGACAATGCCACCGCTGTGCGCAGTTATACTGCGACCGGTGTCGCTCCTCATGGAGTTGCTGCTCTATTACTCCAGGACGCTGGCGACGAACCTGCGGGTCTCTGGCCACCCTGCGCTGGTGAAGCAGCAACACAATGCACAGCTGAGAATGGAACCAAGTATTACTAGATAGTGATACCGTCTAGACAACCGAGTGCTTGTATTCGATTGAAAATTATCTTGATGACTATTGCTTGTGGCAATCGACATAAGATATACGAAATGGTTACACAGTGGACCCGGCAGACTTGCTAATCAGCTGAGGTCCCACCGAGTCTGATTTGGTATCTAATTATGGTCGACATGTGTACACACGGAGGTTTTCCCCACAATAACAAAGAGCACCATCTCTCTCTTCCGCCACCACCTGGCATTGTACGATGACTGCAAAGCCAGGACCTACCGAACAGGTACTGCCTACATCTAGTACGCCCTTGCTTGGTGAGTGTACTCTCCTCTAACGTGGTCCCTCGTGGACACTGCGACTCGCGAGGGGACTCTGTCGGTATGACAGCAAGGTTGATCCGTGACTCTGTTATACGACATGCAGCGCGGGCGCAGCCGACACGAAAGCAGCCAGAGGCTCCATTGTGGGGTGCTGTGGTGTTCACCCTCGCTGCGATCCTGGGATTGTCGACCCTCTTCTATCGTGGCAAGTATGGCCATCCCACGAGCGAGCTTCAGAGAGTCGGGAAGCTTCCAGGTGAGCACGAGAGCTGTCTGACGGGCGTGGTGTCTGACGAAACCTCCACAGTCATGGGGTATAATAGTAAGTCGTTAGGTCGTGTGCTGGTCGCGGGGTGCTCAGTCCAAACTGTCAGCTTGGAATGGATACTATGTGAGTGGTCGTCGTCCAGAATGTGTGATGGAAATCCATGTTTGTTCTGGTAGTGTGCAATCAATGAGACGCTCATCATCAAGACGGCTAAATTGGTGAAATCCCTCGGGCTTGAGGTTAGTGTCAAACTGCGTTGAGTAGCATTGTGAATACTCATTTCCGGAACTCAGGATGCGGGTTATAACCATATCAATATCGATGATTGTTACTCGGAGAAAAAGCGGAGTCCTGCTGGGGATATTGTCGCGAGTGCGTTGTTTCCCATATGGTGTATAGACAGAGATATGACGTTATTGCAGACAAGGCCAGATTCCCCTCGGGAATGAAAGTGTTGACGGACCAGATCCATGATATGGGCTTGTGAGTCCATCAACGCACCTCGCTAACGTATAGCGCTCATGTCGAGGTTCATCCAGCAAAGCAGGCATTGTACGATCCGATCCACCTGTCCTCTTTTGGCTCTAACACTTTGGCAACAGTACAGTGACTCGGGATGGTTTACTTGCCAGTTATACCCAGGGTCGTATCAGAATGAAGCAAGGTGAGCCTTATCCGCTTCTTAACTCAACGAGTCCTTCAATGTCTTCATAGAGACGTGAAGCTGTTCCAAGACTGGGGCTTCGATTATCTCAAGTGCGTATGCTCAGCCCGTGTGACGAAGCTGTGACCTTGACGTTCATTTCTGCAGGTATGATAACTGTGCAGTACCGTTCGACAACATTACAAGACAGAATATCATGGGCCGTGAGTTTGGACATGGCGACCTTGATTATTCAAATATCGAATTGATGGTTATCATACAGGATACGAACGTATGGCGAATGCCATCAAGGATCTCGCCGAGTCTTCTGGTAAACCACCTTTATTCTTGTCAATGTGTCAGTGGGGAAGGGTATGTGTTGTGTCCAAGTCAGCATCCTCACGCCCATGTTGCAATTAGGAACAAGGGTGGTTGTGGGCAAGGAAGTATGGCCAAAGTTGGCGGGTAGGTGATTTAACAATGTGTCGTCTGTGCGTTGAAAACAAACTTTGCATGCCAGACAACGGATGATATTGGTACGTTATTCCCAGTGTATTGCAATCACCGCTTGACGGAGTCCCTTAGGAGCATCTTGGTCGTCGATTGCGAACCTCATCAATCAGTCAGCAGCTATACCTGCCACCTCGTATGAGTCGTTCTGAAACTGTATTCCAGGAATTCTTTTCATACCTGGGCTACTGATTTCTACGGTCACAATGATATGGATATGGTAAGTATTTTTACCTGCATCACTTAATTCAGTCTCACATTTTCCTAGTTGGAAATGTGAGCAACACACATGGTGTCTCATAATCTAGTACGTCTAATGTCAACCACAAGCGGGAATGGCGACCTATCACATGAGGAAATGAAGACACATTTCACCGCCTGGGCTCTCATGAAATCCCCTCTCTTGCTCGGTCTCGATGTATGTGCTTTCTCCTGAATTTAAATGCAAAATGGAGATGTAGTCTCTGTTCAGTTGGAATCGGCAAGCAAGGAATCCCTCGAGATCCTCACCAACCCCGAAATTATCGCTATCAACCAAGACCCCGTCGTGGGTACGAGTATTTCGCCCTTCCGATGGGGTATCAATGTAAGGAATTATGCGCTCGCATACATTTGGCTACTGATTTAAAACATTTTTAGCCCAACTACGTGAGCAATGCGACCCACCCCGCACAGTACTGGAGTGGTGAAAGCCAGAATGGCACGGTCTTTATGCTTGTGAGTAGTTTGTCCTCGTATGCCTTTTACAGTACTGAAGCAGAGTAGATCAACACTTTGGATGAACCTGCGACCATGTTCTTTAACCTGACAGAGTCTCCCTGGATTCGAGCTGGAAGGCAATACTCCGTCCGGGTAGGTTCCAGACCCCGACTTGTTCACCGGCAAAGGCGCTCATCTTGCTTTCAGGACCTCTGGACGCACACTGATAATGGTACCGCAGTGAGAAACTTTACAGCACACGACGTTCCCGCCCACGGCGTCGTTGCGGTACTCCTCCAGGACGCTGGCGACGAGCCTGAAGGCCTATGGCCTCCTTGTGCAGTGATCGAGTGGTGCATGTCTAAGGATGGGACAATGTACGACCCTGACAAGAAATGGAATGCTGAAGAACACGAAGAGTTTTGAAAGAAAGCACCTATGATTGTATCATCACTCTGTTCTGATTCATGTGTATTTCGTAAATAGCCTTGTATGCTGACGGACGTGTACATACCTATCATAATTCCTTTGACATTGGGGAGGAAAGGGAATACTCAGGTGAAAGACTCGCACTCATCTCGAGACGTTCGTGGAATTGCAAAGGTCTATTGTGCAAACGATACCCAGGTCACGAGGGATGCTACTAACAAGACAGAAGTCCATTTCCTAATATTCTTCCATCTCATGTCCCAAACGTCACTCTCGCTCCCTAACAACGGCACAGTGGTGTTGTCCCATACTCCATCGGGACGGTACTGTAGGGTAATAGGGTCGTTCTCGGGAGGGACTGCTGCGTGCTGCAAAGTTTCCGGCGGTCGTATGTTTTCCGGGAAGACAGTCGGCGCACATTCCTGGGCAGGAGGGAACAGCTCGGCCTGAGCGACACCTCCGAAAAAGTCCGTGATGCGTGTCTTATCCAGTGGTCGTTGAAACAAGTCTGAACGCACGCCGGCGTGCGAACGAATCACAGCGGGATCGTAAGATGAGAACTTTCAAGATGTGAGTGTGTGCCACCGTGGTGTCGAGGTGAGAGTGCATACCAAGTCCTGTACCGATACCTGACTGGTCTTGTTGATGCCTTCCATGAATTCAAGTACGAAATGCGTATAGCTGTCGATGACGGACACGCCAATATCGTTGTCGTTTTCGTGCTGCTTGCAATGAGACCCGAGGGATAAACGAGTTGAACGAGGAACACACCGAGTAAGAATTTTCTTCTATCTCTGATGATCCTGTTGCCAGGATATTTGGGGAGTAAAACTGCGAATACATGGTATTGGCTTGGCAGGTATCGATCATGAAGAATATTTCGTTGTAACTAGAATCTACTTGTTTAGGGCCTGAGATGGACCATGGACGCATCTGGTTTGCTTACCGCTTCTTCTGCCACATTTGTTCAAAGGCGTCAGCGATGTCGAACGCGCTGATCTCTTCGTTGTCCTGGAACTTGAGGAATTCATTTCCACCGTGTCCGGTCATGTACACGAAGATATTCGAGCGATCGTCTGTGAGTAGTCGTTTGGAGCGCGGTACTGATGGGTCGACTCGTCCTATACGGAGAATTGGTACATGAGAGAATGCCTTTCGACTTCGACGTACCCGTAAGCAACCGAATGAAGTTCTCCACAGTCACTTCATAGCCACGGTAGTCCACCTCGATGTTGTCGCCGTAGAGGTCCAGATGACGCCCCGCTTGCGCATACACGCTCCCGGGAAATCTGTTGCGCGTATTACACGCGACGTCATCGGCGAGCATGAGGATGATATTCGAGTCGGGGATGCCGAGACGTTTGACGGTGCGGTACCTAGGTGGGAGAGTGTGTATCACGACTGAACACGGCATTGGGGCGGGGCATAGTTACATTCCGAGGGCGTTTGCCATGTGCTGGGGGACGTTGGGCCATCAGCGGTTCATTGCACGGTACCACGACATACCCTGTAATTGAACCAATATCGGGAGGCGCAGACGAGGACAGCCCAGTTGTTGGTGTGGGCCGAGCTGGATGCATGTCGGCCATAAAACTCGGCGACGACGTGCTCGCTGGCAGCCAAACTGCCGACCGTCCAAACCGCCAGACAGACGAGCAACTGGTGGAGTCGCATGTCGAGAGCGTGTCT
>JBBPRX010000559.1:0-13866 GCA_038093195.1 Boletus fagicola | reverse complement strand
GGCGGACGCACCTCGAGCGAATCGCTCCCTTCCGCCTCCCTATCGATCATCTCCATCACCTCCTCGTACAATTTCTCCCCCGACGCATACCCATGCGCCCAATTATTCCCCGCCCCTCCACCATCTTTCGACATGAATATATTCTCCGGGTTATACAAATTCGCCCACGGCGAACTCAAAATGTTATTGATCACCTGTGTTTCGTTTTTCAACCAAGGAAAAGAGGGAATCACCCGTTCAAATGATGTAAAAACGTACCCGAGGCTCGAGATCGACGAGAATGGCACGTGGGATGTAGTGTTCGTCGTCTGCTTGGTAGAAAAACACGTCCTTGCGATCGCCGCCTTCCGTCGCCCATTCTTCGAGGATGCCCTCTTTGTTGATTCCGTGCTCGGCACAGAGTCGCTGCCAGTAAACGGCACCCACTTGATCGTATTCACAGTCGTTGTCATCGTCATTTCATTGTCATCGTTTTTTTATTTGGCAACAATGGCACGGGCGACGGAAGATGGACGCGCGGGCGTTAGACGACGGCTGGACACGCTGGGAACGTGAAACGGCGCACTTTGGTTTCCGCATTGTCCAAGTTGGACTGTCACGATTTCGCGAGGCATGGTGCACGACGGGACACGCGTTCAGGCGTTCGGCTCTCTCGATGGTGTCGTGTCCAATCCGAGTATCATATCAGACGCGTCGCGCGTTGCCATAAAATCTATTACAGGGGTCGTCTTGGACAACACACAGCAGAACATGCACATTAGAAACGTATCTACCCAGAGAGAGAAGAAAAACACAACAACGTAGTATGTATGCGAGGCTGGTAATGTGGTGGGACAGACTATGCAACTTCAATGGATCTACGAGGCCTTCAGCCTGTGTAAGTATGTACCAGACGTATGCGAGGGGATTGCAATGAATCGAGGTTGCAGATGGAACAGCAAAAAAAAATCAAGAGTACTAGTGTGAATGAGTGGTGGCCGTCAGCCACCGAGCGTGCAACGCCAACGATCCCAAGATTCCCAAAGAGAACGTCTAGAGACAGGAACTCCCGATATAATATGGATGGGAGCGAAAACTACAAAACGACGCATGCCTTTTCAGCAGGTCGTACCGTCGATGCTCAACATCAGTGTAAGCGATGGGGGATAGCGCAAGAATATGAGAGGAGAGCAACTTTCAGAGCGAAACAAGAAGGATTAACGCGGAAACATCGTTGTGTTCATCCACCGGCGGCCGCGCCACGTTCGCAATCGCCGTCACCGCCTCCCGCCGCGTCGCGGAAGAGCTTTTATTCGTCTGCCACCCGCTCCTTCTGCGGGGGGTGGTGGAGCCCCCATCGTAAACAACGATCCTCCCGCCGCTGCAGGGGCCGGCGCACCAAACCCAACGGCAGGTGCGGCACCCGTATTTGCCCCTGCACCAAATGAAAATGGTGTACTGCCGGTCGTTCCAGAGGGAAGCGTGGTGTTACCAGTAGCAGGGGAAGCAGGTTGACTGCCTGCCCCAAATGTGAATGGATTGGCTGCTGGCTGCGTCGCGGTGGGTGTCCCAAAGGTGAATGATGCAGGCCGATTAAACGTCGAGGGACTAGATGGCGCAGAAGTTGCCGAGGTTTGACCGAAGGGACCCGCAGAAGCAGGTGCAGCACCAAACGAGAATGGTGATGCAGGAGCAACGCTTGGAGACGGCTGCGAAAATTGGAGGGGAGCAGGCGCAGGCGCAGTCGTCGCCGGACTCTCTGGCGGTTTTTGACCAAATGAGAAACCATTAGAAGAGGTTTGCCCGAAGCCACCAAAGGAGACCGCAGGCTTAGCCTCCTTTTTCTCCTCTTTTCCAAACGGATTGACGGTCGCACATGGTGCACCAAAACTAAAGGGGGCCGTGGTCGTAGCTGGACTCTGAGCAAACAATGCAGATCCGCTTGGCGTATTGAAAGAGAAATTGAGTGTTGGCCTTTCCGGTGCTTTGCCATTTCCATTCAGCACCATGTCCCTTGCTGGGCTCTCGTCCATCGTCACCTCTTGCACAGCTTTCGGAGGCGTGACAGGTCGAGTTGACGTAGTTGACCCGAACGCGAAAGGTTTACTGGAGACATCTGCCGCAGTTGTTCCACTGGGGGTAGCACCAAAGCCGAATGCAGGTGGAGCAGTAGGGGCTGCCGTTGAGGTAGTCGAAGCGCCAAAGGTGAAACCCGACGTAGGCTTCTTCTCTGTCGTGGTGGATGATCCGAAGGAAAATGGACTCGGTGCAGCCTTCTCCTCAGCTGGAGCAGTGCTAGGACGCTGTCCGAACGAGAATGGAGTCGCAGGTGGAGGAGTACCAAATAGAGATTTGGGAGCATCAGCTGTAGGCGGTGCTGTCACCGGTGCAGGGGCTGGTGTTGATGTAGTAGCGAGGGCTTGCTGACCAAAGCTGAAGACACTCTTTGGCGCTTCGATGGTAGCGGCAGGTGCAGCGGGAGTCGAAATCGCAGCGGGAGCCGGGGATGGGGCCGGTGCTGGGACACCAAACGCAAAGGGAGTACCATTTGATGGGGCAGCGGGCTTCGCAAGGTCTGTTGCAGGTGGCTGCTCGGATGGTAGACTGGGAATAGGGGCTGGAGTGGATTCAACCGGTTTCGCGGGTGGCCCGAATGTGAGAGGTGGGGCCGGGGATGGTATCGCCGTCGTAGGCTTTTCGGCTTCCTTTGGTAATGCAGGTGCCGAAAAGGTGGAAGGAGCGGCCGTGGAGTCAGTAGGCGTGGCAAATATGGATATAGGCCGTGAGGGTGCACCAAACAGCGATGTAGTTGCATCAACCGCCTTTGGTACATGTGACTTCGGAACTTCAACGGGCTTTGATTGTTCCGCCGCAGAGGGAGTGAGAAATGAAGATGTTGCAATAGCCGCTGTCTTGGTAAAGACGGAGGAGCCGCCGAAAAAGTTTGGTATCCCAGATGGTGCAGCACTGGAAGTCGGTGCTACTGTCGCCGGAAGAGTCGGAGCCTCTGGTGCAAGTTTTACAGCCTCAGGCGTAGGAGGCACGAGTGCTATCTTGGGCAGAGCTGGCGCCGGGGTCGTCAGGACTGGAATTGGAGCCACCTTTACTGTCTCAGGTGTAGGTTTAGTGAGGGAAAATGGAAGCGAAGTAATCGGTGGTTCCTTTGCATGAGCCAAGTCATGCGTAATAGTTGTCTACGAAGTGTAAGTGAGTACCCAATTGATCGACTCTACAACTCACCTCTTTGGCGAAAGTGAAGCCCGCAGGGAGGTCAAACGCTGGTGCTTTCTTAGCTGCTTCCTCAAGCACTTTCTGCTCCGCCGCGCGAGGCTCTTCCATATCTTCGTCCTCATCTTCAAAGGCTGCGGAGAACTTGGCACGTCGTGATATTGGGCGTTCTATGTGATTTCGACCAATCCTCGTACGACCCACTCGCAATGAAGAGCTTGAAGGCCCTTCATGAGACACTCTTGGCTCAAAGACGGGAGCTGAAGGAGGGGGTGAAGGAACCTTAAACTCTTCCTCACGTTTCTTCTTCTCTGCCTCTGCCTCCTTGCGTTTCCTCTCCTCTTCTGTTCTTTCATCCTCCATCGCCTCGGCTCTCTCCTTCTCTTTTGCTTCCTCTTCCTCCTTCTTGCGCCTTGCCAGCCACTTTTTCACGCCACCTTCTCCCGCATACGGTTTCGTCCCATTCATCGATTCCCTCTCCCTTCTCTTTCCCTTCTCTTTCCCTTTACTCTTCGTTCCAAGTCGAGGCTTGTCAGGTCTGTCATCAGTCATTAGCGTTATATGCTTCCTTGCCTTGTGCAGGAACATATCCGGAACTGCGGCAGCGCCCTTCAATCGTGTAGGCAGCAACGGAGTTTTGTATACCTCTAACTCATGTAAAGCTATTTCGGCTTTGTTGACCGGCCAGAGATGTCCTGCTAAATATAAGTCAAGTCGGGGGATCGTTCAATAAGATAGTGGACATACGCGCAGAAACGTCTGTCATGGACCCCGTACCGAACAATATAGAACTTTGACGAGCTGGTGCGCGTGCCTAGAATAGACGATAAATGGCTCGCCCTTGTTTTACAAGAACGTAGGACGTACGCTACGCTGAGAATCTATTAGGGTTCCTAGAGTTAACTGCTTTGGAGGTTCCGCAGCAACCTGCTTCTGAACGGCAGGTGGTGGTTTTACAAACATGGGATTCGACATCAGAGTGGTCAGAGGAGGGGGTTCGTCTAGACCACGCTCCCGACGTGGTGGGACGACAGGACCAAACCCAATACTGGAAGGCTGAGGAGTGAGTGACGAGCGAACCCGAAGACGCCGTGGGGACATGGATACGTCCCGACTGGTAGACATGGAATCCCCCGTGTGATTTAGCTCCGATTGGAGATCCGGGATCGTAGGAGCGGCCTGTATACGAGACGAGAAACTCGAATGGGACGGCGGATCGAGGGACATCGTGCGTGTTATCCCCTGAGGTTTGAGATGCGGGACGCTGGGAAGGGGAGACAGCGTGCGTCGGTTATGTGGCAACTGATTCGAGGACGATGGGACATGTAGCGTTTTCCGAGGAGACCTGGTGATATTGCGGACGGCTCCAGGCGCAGAGTGATCTAACGTGCGCCGTGGTAGGGTGAAAGCCGACCTGGGGGGATCGAGGTATGGTTGGATGTCTCTGTCGGGGGAGCTGACCCTCATTCTCTTGGCCCTGCTCGGCAGACTCTCATCTTCCGTGTGTGCATCCTCGGATGCAACCGGGAGCCGTCTCCGCTTTCCATTCGCGTCCTCGAACTCATCATCTGAACCCCCGAACCAGGAGAAGGGGGCGGTAACGATGTTCTTGATGGTGCCAAAGAACGAGTTCGAGCGAGCGAGAGGAGCGGTGTGGTTTTGATGGGTATAAGTGCTCATCGCTGTCTTGGACGGTGAGCAAGATGGCGGAGCGGACGTGGACGTGGACGACGGTGGTGGTGGAGAACAAGGCCTCACATCAAACAACCGGCATGTAAAAACAATTTGTCTTGGCCAGAGAGGGACCTCGAAAGGGAAATACATTCTCACGATTACGTCAGGGTGGTCAAGGCATAGTAACTAATACTGTACTACCGTATACGACGACGAAAACAAAAAGAGGAGAGAACTCGGATGTTGCCTCGAAATGTCGCAGGTTTGGTCGCCAAAAGTGCCGCGAACAGCTCAGCAGTGCGACGTGTAGCTGCTATGAGAACCCCTAGCACCCGGAGGTTGACGGACAGTGCCGACGTCCCTGCAGTGAGTGCGATTTAAATTATCGCTAGTGGTTGTCGCATTTACATGCGGTCCCACGCAGGAGGGCTGGCTGTTCGTCGATTCTGTCTTTCCCATCCGACTGGGCATTTGGGAGTACGCACGTCCTCATAGTGGCACTCCTCCGTCCCTGATCACTACCCAGTATTCGCCATTATATTGGTGTGTTTCGTGAAGAGTCACTTCTAGGGGAACTAGAATACCGCCTTTCTGTCGTCAAGACACACCGGTTCAAGGTCCTCTCCCTTCAACCATACCAAAAGGATGGTGGTGTCTTTGTCAAATTTACCTATAGTGCTAGCGACAAGGAGAGTGCACTGAAAGACATCGAAGACGAGCTGAGGGCGGAAGCCGACAACCATGCTATGCCCTCTTGGGCTGGCCTCGACTGGGGCAATGTCTGGCTTGTCAAAGGTCAGCCATGGTTGGAGGTCCGTTTTTGCGCCGCACGGTAAAGTGCATTCATAACATACCATCAGGATATGAACAGGTTCCCCTCGCCTCTTTTACAAGTTGGATTCGAGGGACCCGATGTCCAAGAAGAAACCCTCTACGAGCTCTTCCGCGCAAGCTGTTTAGTCCTTACTTTTATAGGGATTATTCTCACTCGTTCAACAGCCATACGGCCGCATACATAATTTAACTCCTCCGAAACCTGCACCTGCTGGAACTCTTCGTACCGCGGATGTTTCCTTTGTCCGCGTTCGCTCGGCTGCTATTGCGCGCAATGTCATCCATGGGTATCAATTCCCGAGTAGCAACCAACCTACTCGCTTGCAAATACTTTACCAGCGACCCCTCCAGGCTCATGCTATACGCAGTTGGCTCACTAGTCATCCAAGAATAGTCCTTCCCATTCTATTCTTCTTGCTTGGCACACTGACATACACTGTAAGCACCGAATCAATATCTGAGTCATGCACTAACCGACCGTGCACAGGTTTTTGACCCTATTCGAGCGCTTTCCATTGAAGGGAAGATGTTGAATTGGTTCGATTACAGAGGTTCGCCAACTCCCTGCTAACCAACCCTCAGAACGCTGAACCTCCAAAAGAGTATGGACTTTTCAAGTGGCTGCGAACTCACGCTCTTGATCGATTATCCCTCTTATCCACACCTGAAGATACCCCAGTAACGGATCGAGGTGGATGGAAGGAACGCAGAGAAGCGGAAAATGCGTTCAGAAGCTATTTGACTGATCCTCCACGTTCGTTCATTCTCCTACCGACATATCACACAGGTGTTGCTCACAAAGCTCGCAGTAACTGTTGCATTCGTTCACGGTCCCCAAGGTAGTGGGAAATCGCAATTGGTATCTGCCGTATTGCAGGACAGTGGCAGGTAAGTAGAGCTTCCGATTGTTTCTTCAGACACCTGAGATATCCACAGGAAAACGCTAGTCATTGATTGTGCAGAGCTCAACAAAGCCACTTCTGACACCAGACTCGTAGCTGCTCTAGCGCAACAAACAGGCTACAGACCCATCTTCACCTTCCTGAATTCTCTTACGAACATCATCGATATCGCGAGCGTGGGCGTCATCGGTCAAAAAGGTCAGTCGTACCCCTTCTTGCGCAATTTCCCCTTTATTCACTGTATACACACACGAAGCCGGTCTTAGCAACACCCTCCCGGACCAGCTGAAACAGATCCTCGAAGTAGTTGGATCAGCTCTCATAAATGTAAATCGATCACTTCGCAAAGCTACCAAACAAGACTTCAAAGCTCAGCGCGAAGCGGAACTCCGCAAGATTGAGGAAACTCGCAGAACAGAGCGTATTCGCCAGGGCATCTGGCATGATGGCAGGCTAGACTGTGTTGCCGGGAACGGTATAATGTCCGAGCTTGGCGTCGGTGATGAGGTTTTCAGCGTAGCAGATAGCGATGTGAAGGTGGATGGAGAGGACGGAACTTTCATGAAGGAGCAACTCGAAAGGGAGAAAGAAGCGGAAGGCGAACTGATAAGGAGGGAAAGAACTGCAGAGGAGGTTGAGGCCATTGCGGCGCTCCCCGTTGTAGTCATTAAGAACTACGGCGCGCGCGGTAGCGTTTACAGGGAAGAAGTACAGAAAGTGCTTAGCCAGTGGGCAGCAACCCTGGTTGAAAACAAGGTAGGCGGTCGTATCGTGACGTTTCTTCATGTCTGACCGAGATCGACGTATTTCAGATTGCGCATGTTGTCGTTGTCAGCGACAACAGAGAGAACGCGAAGCTAATCACACGTGGTATGACCTTATTATTAATGGTTCAACAACTCACTCATCGTTCTTACCACTAGCTCTCCCATCAAAGCCTCTAAACTCTATTCCCCTGTACGACGCAGACACTGGCAGTGCCCTGGCATTCGTGAAACAACGTCTACGTGATGCCGGGATGACTGCTGAGCTGACCAAACCCGAGGTAGCCAGTATTGAATGCCTTGGGGGTCGCGCGAGCGATCTCGAGATCGTCAGTGAACCCACTCTTGCTATTTAAAGATTGCATTAACCATGACTTCCAGCTAATCCATAAAGTCCGCAGCGGTCAAGCCATTGAGGACGCCGTTGAAGACATCATCTCACGCAGCATCGGCGAGCTCCGGAAGAACGCTTTTGGGGAGGACATCGACGATGCCAAGTCTCTGTCATGGTCGCGCGAGCAGGCCTGGACCGTGCTCAAGCAGCTCGCGCAGAAAGCAGAGGTGAATCTACCCAAACATTGTTTGGCAAATCCTGGACAAGGCTCACCAATCATCTCACTACGTAGCTTCCTTATTACGATGTATTGGCAAACTTCCCATTCAAGGGAGATGAACTCGCTCTGCGCTCTATGGAGCACATGGAGTTGGTCTCTATCGGAACTTTGAACGGTAAGTTGCGTTCATTTAGATCATATGAAAAAAAAACCTGTTGAGACATTGTGATCAGGTCGACCGTCCACCATACGCCCTGGAAAACCAGTATTCAAGTACGTCTTCGACAGACTTGTACATGGTGAGCGCCTCCAGCAGTCTCCTCTCCACCATAACGACGACTTAACTCTGCCGCAGACCCCGTCTTCCGAGCAACGCAAGACATGGCGGTAAACGACAAACTGATCGCTAGTTCAGACAATGTGATCAAAGCTTGCGAAACCGAGCTCGCCACGCTGCAAGAAATCGCCGGTCCCGAGAGTTTTTTCCAGTCACTGTGGAAGAGCAGACGAGCATCGATGGAGAGGCGGAGATATTTGTCGAAGAAGATGTACGAGGCACAGATGAAGATCCAGACGCTGGAGAAGCATAACGTGGACTTGAAGAAGATATTGGCGAGGGGGACTTGATACGAGTCAATATCAAGGGATTAATATTCACGTATCGCATGGAGTTATCACGTATTACACACTACTGTTTTCGTATTCCGTGAGGAGGAAGAACAGCCCGATTATGAAGCCTTACATAAGCGCTCAGCAAGTACTGCTCCTTATTCTATCGATCATCGATCGTCGCTCCGTGATGGAGCGCTGTCGCGAGATTTTCCTCGAAATCTCATCCGCCTCACGCAAAGTCATCACTGCTACCAACAAGTATGCCAAGCGCAAGGGATTGCCTGGCGTTCCACGCTCCCATTTCCAGCTCGAAGCCGATATGCGACGAATATCTCTTGCCTGCGATACACTCGCAGGTATTCTGACCGCATCGTCTCTTCCGGACAACCCTACATTCGACGTCAGGCTACAGGATTGGTTCAGCGGCGATGAACCACGAGTATGCCTGGACACACTGAGCGACATGGAGAAGATCCTCCAGAACGATACGTCCTGGACGGACTCCTGGTGGGCGAACATCTTTGTGAGAGGACGAGGTGCAATATCCACACAAGACAAGATAAAGGAGGTTGTCGATCTCTTGGGTTCATGTAAAGATTGCTTTCATTTCTTGTTTACGTCAGAGACCTGGTGGGTTTCTTCAATACAACACCTGGATGAGCTGTGCATGATGGTATCACTCAGGAACAACGAAGGACGTGTTCGACAGCAGAAGGATGTATCACAGTCTCAGGAGTACGTCCCGGAGGGATCAGATACTTTGGAACAAAGGTCGCCGGTTGCCGTTCTTGCGAACATTGAGTGAATATTATGATACCACGATGGACTATCCTCTAATCAATGGTCAGCACCACCGTGACAGACATAAATATTCACCAGCACAAACATGCAGTTATACGAGAAAAACGCGAGATGATAGAAGATATGCAGTCGAGGAAGGAAAAAAATGGTGATCCACCTTCGTTGAATTTCACTCGCTCATGGTTGGCCTGATCGTTCCTGACATTTCCTTAGCGCAGAATCTCAAAGAGATTTTGGGGTGGCTCGACGGATTGAACTGCGCTGAGAAACAGGACGTTACCCTGTTGCTTCGCCAACCAGATACATGCAAATGGTTGTTTGACACAGCCCAGTACAAGTTGTGGAGGGACGGCGAGACTTCATGCCTATGGTTGCGTGGGAAGCGTAGGACCTCTGCAGTTCTGTGGATTCTTCTTTACTGACATCGCCACGAGCGCAGCCGGGGCTGGTAAATCCGTATTGGCGTATGTTAGTGCTTCTTGTATTTCAATGATACTAACTCTATTCGTAGGTCATCTGTCATCGATTCACTCGAGAAGATCCGACGAGAGGGAGGAATCCTTGCTTTTTTCTATTGTGATTTTCGAAACGAGCGTTCTACAGGCGCTTCAGAAGTGTTCCGCTCTATACTCTCCCAGCTGCTACATCCACTTCTGGAGAGTGCTATTGACTCCGGCAGCTTAATTGATGACCTTGTCGATGCGAAACAAAGGGGAGGCGCAACACGGAACAACGCCAAGGAACTCGCTAGATTCGCATCTCGCACTGCGGGATTGTTTATGAAGAAGCCTCTGGTCGTCGTGGATGCCCTTGACGAATGTAAAGATGTTGAGACACTCCTCGAGGGTCTTGACGCACTCAAGGGATACGTACAACTTCTCACGACCAGCCGGCCATTGCAGGTCATCAAGGATGGTCTCTCTAGTTTTCCAGTCGTCTCAATGGATGACATGGCGGAAGAGTTGTCTGCGGACATCATGCTGCATGTCACTCGAGAACTCGATGCTCGCCGAAAATTGAGAGTCCTCGGAGCTAAGATCAAGACAGAGATCCGATCTGTCTTGTGTCGTAAAGCGGATGGAATGTATGGATCATCATCATGAATTGGTGTAAAAGTTGATCGCACACGTCTCTAAGGTTTCGATGGATTCAGTGTTCAATTGACACACTCAACCGATGCGTCACTCTGAAAGAGGTTCAATCAGCCCTCAATAACCTCCCCGAAGGGCTTGATGAAACGTATAAGAGAATTCTCCTCGCGATTGATACCGAGACTCGAGAGGGACAGCTTGCTCTACGGGCTCTAGTTTGGCTTGTCGCGGCGCTACGACCTTTGGATATAAACGAGCTCATGGAGGGACTTTCAATTGACGTTGAGAAGCGAACATTAGATTTGAACATGGGACCAATGCACAGGGAGGCCTTGTTAGATGCGTGCGGGAGTCTGGTGACTTACAACGAAATGACAAACGTCATTATTCTGTCGCACTTTAGTGTGAAGGTAAGCTCCGAGAACTGATCGTAAGTCTTCTGAGAACATTCCCCTTGCAGGAGTACCTCACGGGCGGGTTCACGTTTGCCAGACTACCGCAGTACTACATCAACTGGGAAGATGCACACCTACAGCTAGCACGAGCGTGCATGTGCTATATTTCCATTTGCCTCTCGCATTCCTGGGAATCCGACGGCTCCAACGAGTATGATGTCTCCTCTGAACACAGGAGCTCTACCCACCCTATGTCACATCCACTTCTTCACTATGTCCTCGGAAATGCTCTCGATCATTTCCGATACCTTGGGTCACGAATTGGATCAGTTTTGCATGAGATAAAAGTACTTGAGGAGGACATTGAACAGCACTCCTGGATATGGGATAGGTATCTGCCGGATTCCTCTGGTGCTGTCTGGTATGCAGATGACCTCACCCCACGTTGGCCAAGGCATAACCATGATCTCACACTTTACATTCTTATCGCCTTCGCTCCGGATCCATTCCTACATGCATACCTTCCTCACCCTACATTCAATCCCAAGAAGGGCACAAATCCACTCGTATATGCTGCATATTTTAACAAGCATGAACAAGCTCGGACACTGCTGTCGCGAGGTGCAAAATTAAACTGCAGAGGCTGGGAGATCGACGGCTATTTCCAGGCTTTGCCCATTGAGGTTGCTATGAGTCACGGTCATTATTCTATGGCCGCTTTCTTTGTAGCGGAAGGGAGTTCCATTTCCACCAAAATATTCACCGAGTTACTCGCGGCCCGAAATTGGGCCATCCCGTCTTCCGTCAAGAGGATATTATTACAAACTGATGATTTTGCGGAGGCTGTCCATAACCCCTCAGATGACCCGGAATCGCTATCGTTAGACTCCTGTACATCCTTCCTCATTCACACAGATATCCATGGGCAAGACCTCAGCGCCATTGTACGAAGATTGATCCAGGTGAGCCACGATTCTTTCGGAAGTAAAATATACGGTAACTTGACCCACTTAGGTTTTTTCCGAACGAGGACATGTCTCAGTCCCACAGTATTTTGGCAGTGTTCTCCGTACTATGCTGGAGGATTCTCACGAAGAAGAAGATGCTTTGGAGATCGTGAAACTCCTGGTCGGTCATACCTTCAGTGATCCCCTTGAATCAAACTCTTCCGGAAAAACGCCACTTGACATGGCTGTTGAATGGGCTCACATCTCTGTTGCCCAATATCTCATTTCTCTTGGTGCGCGGCTCCCCCCTGACGTGCTTGTTGTTGTGTTGCAGTTATGGAGCATGAAGTCCCAGTGGGATATGCAGACGGGCGTTCAAGCACTCATGTTCCACTTCCTGGTTGAGAATGGAGCTGATGTCCATATGCACACTGAGGCTGGAGACTCTGTGATCCACGTCGCATTGGAGTCCTTTCATGAAGACGAAGCTTTGGAGATTGCAAAACTTCTGGTCTGTTATGGCTGCGATCCTCTCGAAGCCAATTCTTCTGGAAAAACATCCCTCCGCATCGCTGTTGAACAGGGTCATATCTCTGTTGCACGATATCTTCTTTTTCTGGGTGTTCCTCTCCCACCCGATATACTTCTCGCACCAGACCCATACAGTATTCGGAAGGGAGCAGGAATGGTTTACCTACTAGTAGAGCATGGAGCTGATGTCCATGTGTGCACTGAGGCAGGAGATTCAGTGTTACACATCGCATTGAAGTCCTTGGACGAAGACGAAGCTTTGGAGATTGTAGAACTTCTGGTCGGTTATGGCTGCAACCCCCTCCAAGCCAATTTTTCTGGACAAACAACCCTCAGCGTCGCTCTCGAACAGGGTCATATCTCTGTTGCACGCTATCTTCTTTATCTTGGTGTTCCTCTCCCACCTGATACACTCTTCGCATTGGACCTGCAAGGTTTCTGCAGGACAGCGCGAGTAGTTCGCTTCCTAGTCGAGAATGGAGCCGATGTCCACGTGCGCAATGAAGTTGGGGATTCTGTACTCCATGTCGTGTTGGAGTCCTTCTGTGGCTGGCATGAGGAAGAGGAGACTATGGAACTTCTGGTTGCTTGTGGCTGTGATCCTTTTGAACTCAATTCTTGTGGAAAAATGCCCCTTCGCATTGCTGTCGAACGCAAGCTCTGTTGTGAGATGAATCTCGAAAACAACACTGGCCGGACTTTTGCAGGTTACACCAGACCTGAGACAAGAAAACAAGAAGAGGACCGAGTTTGTGAGAAAAGAGGAGATAGTCACACCTTAATTCTGCAAGAGAACAAGTGGATTAGACTGGCATACCAGTCATCGAGTGTCTACTTTATATACATTACAGGAATGTGCACGGACCAAGCTTCTCGTGAGAGAAATTGGTAATAATGATGAGTAAAAAAAGAAGTTTGATGCTGGGAAAAAGAGAAGCAACACGTGAGAGAAGAGTGGAAATTAAGTACACATGTTGATGATGTCATGGATCGGAGATCTGGTCACATGTGTGTTCCCATGGTCACGTGCATGCATCAATAAAAAAGAAGGTAAAAGTGTAGTACAGTGTAAGCGTATTAAAAGTTTGAAAATGTTGTATATCATAACACTACCCCCTCTTTAAGACTCGAATTCCAGACGAGTCCCTTGAAAGTTCGTTTCAGTATAGTTTTCGTATGTGGAAAATAGAGATTGGAAATCGGCTATAGAAAGTCCGCAGAGTTTACAAGGGGCGGAAGGGTTTTGAGTGTGGAAATCAGCTACTGCTTCAGGAGCAGTATTAATAATGTCCGCTGTTTCCCATGTTCGATCGGTTTCGTCATAACCCTTCCAATGGACTAAGTATTGTAACCCTTTTCCTTTGAAGCAAGATGCGGCAATGTAATCTATCTCAAATTGCTCTTCCCCTTCTTCATCTATCTCGATTGTGTCTGGACGTAGTACTGGTTGTCCTGGTAAAGTTTGGCGATAGGGTTTAACTTGAGATATGTTGACGGTAGGGTGAACTTTAACATGTTTGGGCAATTTGAGTTTGACCGCATTTGGAAGGACCT
>JBBPRX010000558.1:0-13880 GCA_038093195.1 Boletus fagicola | reverse complement strand
CTCTCGATGGGTTGATCAAGGCACCGCGTACTGCGCTGGCCAGCTGGACGACGCCAACCAAGCGTACCTCGTCGCCCGTTCCGAACTGGACTTTAACAAGATCATCCTCTCAACTGCCATCCGCTCCAATGACGTCTACCAGCGGCAACAAGGTATGCACACTCCTCCATGCATTTTGAATGGGGATTTTACGACCTGTTATCCATGTTGTTCGGCACTCGTACGACCTATAGAGAGCCTGATAGTATGGACGGAACCCAACGGAGCCGACTACGCCCTGAGCTTCCAGGATGCCGAAGGATGCGCAGAGGTGTGGAACTTCATTATAGAGGTCCAACGTCACTTGAATTCCGGAGGTCAGCACCGTTTTGCCCTTAGCCCACGCCTCGTTCCGTTCTCTCTTCTCTCTCTGACTAATGCATATTTCATCTGAATCTCACCCAGAAGATCAGGGCATTGGCTCATCGTCGCCAGGTGGCGAGCACTCTGCAACTACTGTCAATATTATCCGCACTGGTCATCTGCCCACTCCTCAGCTCGGCAACATACAAGATATCGAGGGCGCGATCAAAACCCTTTCGAGGGGTCAAGCAGTCAAGGAAAAGATATGCGAGTACATACAGCGCGAGGTGAGCCGTGTTTTACAGTCCTACGTATTCTCGCTTTCGGGCCACACGTTGATGAGGATGAAAGCACTACATCAAGGCCCTTATCGATGTCCTGAACATGGCAGAAGACCTCGAGAGCCTAGACAACCTGCATGCCCTATGTAGTCTAATGCAAACCATTTGTAAGTGCAAGATTTTATTTCACTAACGTCATTGACATTATTGCAGTGATGATGAATGATCATGGGATTTACGAGCACATACTCGAGGATGACATCTTCTTTGGCGTGGTCGGAATGCTCGAATGTACGCTATGCTCTCTTCATACCTTCTGTGATTTTGACTTCGGTGACATAGATGACCCAGAGTTTCCTACACACAAGGCCAACTACCGTGAATTCCTCCATGTCAATACACACTTCCATCAACCTATTCCAATACGAGACGACCTTATCCGGAAGAAGGTTCATCATACCTACCGCCTCCAGTTCCTCAAGGATGTCGTACTTGCACGCGCACTCGATGATTCAACGTTCAACGTTCTGAATTCTTGCATCATCTTCAACCAAATAGATATCATCAATCACATTCAAAACGACCCCATCTTCCTCCACGACATAGTCAGGTTGTATGTGAGTGAGGAGGTGCTTGCTGGTCCTAGAACGAGTTCGGAGGACGAAGAGGACGAAGAGGGGGGGCCGAAGGATCCAGGGAGGAAACCTCATGAGAAGATTCCAAATGGACATGGAGCGCGGACGGCTACGCATTTCTCGTTCGGTCCTGCGGGCAACCTCACTGAGAGCGACATTGCGTTTCGTCGTGAGGTTGTCGCACTCGTTCAACAGCTCTGCGCAATGGGCAAGAATGTCCAGCTACCTGCGCGATTGGCACTCTTCCGAACACTGGTTGACCGCGGGATTTTGTTCGCTGTCCAATGGGCCTTTTCGTTACCTGAAAAGGAAGAGACGTCGAAGGGTGTGGTCAGCTCTGCAGGCGAGATCATGGCTATCTTGCTTGATCACGACCTGCATGGCGTTCGCGGACATGTATGCAAACAGGCCGCTGCTCTTGAAAGAGAGAAAGAGGCTGGTCGGTTAGGAGCTGACAAGGCAGAGACACTTTTGAAACTAATGTGTCGAGTCATGGTCCAGAGTCGGGATGTGGCAGTGCAGTGTCAGCTCGGCGACGCGTTGAAAGCTCTGCTAGATGTTTCACAGAACATTGGCGGTCCTGGTGCCACACCTGTATGTGTTCCTTCTAGAGTCACCAATATGCCACTGATATTTTGACCTAGGCGGCGATTAGCGCGAAGATTTTGGCTCGCCCAAAAGATGATCCGGGAACTGAGAGGTTTCTAGACTATTTCTACAAGAATTGCCTGGAGGTCCTATTCAGACCATACAGCGATATACCAGATTTCAGAAAGCAAACAGGTACGCAAACATTTTGCGAATATCAGGAACACGAATTGAAAGGGATTGATCTAGATCTCGCTTTCAAGCTTTCGCGAGAGAAGACTAATCTTTTCCTATACTTATCCGACTTACTTTGCAATTTCGCCCAACAACATGCTTTTCGAAGCCATTTCTACATGCTCTCTTCGAATATATCCGCTCGCGTGGCTACATTACTCGGCGCTCGAGATAAGCACCTTCGTCTGGGTTCGTGGAGGTTTTTGTGGAGGTTCTACGATCTGATTCCTCAGCTGTGTCTTAATTACAGCTGCATTCCGATTTTTCCGAATATGCCTTAAGATCAACAACAAGAACTTTCTCGCTCACCTTATAAAACTTGATGTTTTCAAGCCCATCCTGGAACTCACTCTGCAAGAGTCGCATCGGGACAGCCTACTGAGTGCATCGTGTCAAGAGTTGTTTGAGCACATGCGACGGGTAAGTTTGATGTCTTCACTATTTCACATCGAAGCTCATTCCAATCTTTGCAGGAGAACATAAAAGACCTGATTAGCCATTGTATGACAGTTCATGGAGACATTGTCCGTAAGCTCAGCGAAACAAGATTGGGTGGCCCACGCTTCTCTGCGTTCATTCGTCGTTGGGAAATCAATGTCGAGCCTTTACCCAAAGAGGAGGCCAAGAACGACCGGTAAGGTTAGAGCGGGCGCTAGAGAGCGTGCTTGCTAATTTTTCACAGAAATTCCACCAATTCGCGCCGCGTAGACCGTAGTATTGACGCCGAAGAAGAAGAGTACTTCAACGGTGATGACGATGAAGGTGACGCGGCACCTCCGTTCATCAGCTCAGCGGCCCTTGCAAGTCGCGCGGGTTCCCCACTAAACGCGATCAGGCGTAGACGACGCATCCCTATCGCTCCTTCCAAACTCCCGCGGCCTCAAGGTCTTGTCCTTCCTCGTACACCTCCCCTCCCATCTCTCTTGGACTACGGCGACGAGGAGGAAGAAATTGGACCCCCGTCCCCTCCAGAAGTATCCCTCCCTGTTACTCCATCAAAAGCTATCTCCAAGGAAAACTCACCCACCCCACTTTCTCCCTCTATGGATGTACCGCCAAGCCCACGGCTAGCGCATCGCCAAATCTCTCGACCGTCCTCTATTCCTCGACGACGCACCCATGAAGAGGATGACAACATTCTAGAATCGCTCCTGCGCCAGAAAGGGGGCCCTTCTTCATCCTCGTTAAGCGAACCATCCACCAAGCTAAATCCCAAATCCCAATTACCTCCAATACGGTTGTCCGAAAAACGGCGAAGAGAAAATGACGACGAGGACGAACAGCTGGAACGTCTCGCCAGCAAACCCAAGCGCGCCGATCTCGGCACGCAAAAAAGAGACGAACCTGTTAGTGGTCGAGCCGCCGCGATGAAATCCGGCGATGACCCACCCAAACGGATGAAAGTGACGTTTCGCCCGTTGGGTGTGACCGTCGCACAATCGACGTCGCCGGTCCCTTCAGATCCTGGTGCAAAGGATGGGGATATGGGGTAAATGTCATGTCATCTTTGATGGACACGCCGCGGGAGCTTGCCTGGGAGAGAGGGTTCTTCTTGTGCACCACCGTGCGTGTATCTCTACCTTGTGTTCTAGTTGAACACTGTTGAGCCACCATGTATCAGTCTCAATAGTGGTATTAGTTGGTACACGGGATGCAGTACTACCGCTCAAAGTAAAAAGGATCCGATTGTGCTCCGCAGATGTCACCCGCAATGGCGAGCCAGGCTAGTGTATGCTCGAAGCTGAAGCACTGATGAAGGTGGCTGCGGGAGAGGGAGATTGCGCTGCCATGGAACGCACGACAGACGTATTGGTATTATAAATAGTCGATGCAATAATCTACCAGGGAGCCTGGAATCGGTAGGGGACAAAGCAGGTGGAAAGGTGAACACGGGTTTCGAAACAGGTGAGAACGGTTCAACAAAAATATACTGCCCCAGTGAGGCTCGAACTCACGACCTTCCGATAGTCGTTTAACAGTCGGACGCTGTAACCAACTCAGCCATGGGGCACATATTAGCTACATTCATAATACATTCTTAGGTCGTTTCCAGGTGGTCGGCATATTGTACTGTACAACATCAGGTTGATTATCCCTTCTCCCCTCCGAATGGGCCAAATGTTCCTTCTTTCTCCGAAGGCTCATTTTCACTGCCCTCTGCTTCACCCCTAGCATGCATCTCCTCATCGTCGTCAGTGTCGGAGTCATGTCCGCCGCCATCATCCCATTCGGTGTTCCCGTCCCCTCCACCTTGATCCCGCCGCTCACCGTGAAATTTCCTTTTCGGTATAACAGCCCAAAACGCTTCTTCCCAATTCCTAGCGTCAATCCATTTCAAGAGGATTTCAAAGACCTGTTCACACGAACAGTATCACATTAAGCACGGTGTCAGCAGGATCACAGAAGCATGGAAGGACGAATAGACTCAAGTGTTTCTTCCGAACTTGCAAGCGATATGAACCGCTGCGTGTATGAATTCGGAAACGAACCTGGTTGACGGTGAGCACCTTGCGGGTGGCAAGTGAGATGTAACGGCCGATTGGGAGGCGGGCATGACGGATTTGCGAGTCGATAGCTTTGTTCAAGCAGAGATTCTGTGATTGCTCTTTAGTTACTGTCGTGTGTAATGGATACGCACGAGGGTATTTTTGCACACTGACCTTGTAACGATTATGGTCGCATATTCCACCGATGATATAGGTTTCTCCTTCATTAAGCTCGAGTAACTCCTCCGAGGAATCGGCGGTTAGATAAACGATCTTCTTGCGATCGGTTTGAGCCGACAGCGCTATACTGCCTTGCGTATCGGTTTCTTCACCGAGTGATTGAGGGAGTTCTGTCCACAATCGGTCACAGCTCTCTTCCCACCACTTCGTTCGTGACCACCTTCTGTAGCCAGCATCATTCATGGCATCTAATCTTTGTTTGGTTCTGCCATTAAGGGAGGTGAATATTAGTACCGAGAATGCGTGCGCGGCCCGTCTGTTTGCGCTGTACGTATATGCCAATTGAGAAGTGAGAGAATTGATCTCCTACGTTTGGCGGAATCACCTCAACGGAGGAAACAAGAGCAAAATGAAACACACACTTTGTCTGACATCAGCTCATCAAAACCCAGATCGACTACGATTCTCGCATTGAATATTTCCGCCTCGCCCCCACCATTTGTTCTCCATCTTTTTCGAGAGGTATTTTTGTCAAGTTCACCGTTTGCAATGGCCTGGACCCGTTCACGGCGTTTATTCTTCTTCGCTGCCCTTTCGCGTGCGCGTCGTTCAAGCTTAAGTTCGCGGAGCCTTGCGGCTTTTGCAGCACGTTTTTGTGCCTTCTTGGAGAGACACTGGGGGTTTGATGACTCTCCTTCCTGTCCTGTTTTTGGCTGACTGGCAGCATCGACTAGCGGGTGTGTGTCCATGGATGGAAACACCGTGAGTGGCGATTTGGCAAGTAGGATAGCCGGCGGCCGGTTTGAGCCGGGAGGTACGTGGATTGTTTGTGTCCTTGCCCGTTTCCGTCCTCAGGGTATCCTTCATCGCAGTATTTCTTGCAGTCTTCCTTGCGGTTAATTCCCCCTTGACTCGTCGATCATGGGGACTAGAGTCATTCCTTCTCTCAGGGGACCTTTCGAGGTCGTCAGGCCCTCCACAAAACACACTGCAACTGTCATCTTCTTGCATGTATGCTTTCTTCGCTATCAGCCTCGTATTTTCGCCCCCTGGTGTTGCTTATATCCACCTCTGCTCAACAGGGTCTTGGCGATAGTGGCAGTGGTTGGCTTGGGATCGTGGAAATGATCAAAAACGAGCTACCCCACATCAAGTGGTTGCTTCCCAACGCTCCAAGCCGCAGTATCACTGCCAACCGTGGCTTTGTGATGCCTGGTTGGTTTGATCTGCCCTCGTGGGATTTGGGAGATAAGCAGGAAGACCGTGACGGAATGCTCGACTCTGCCCGCACGATCGACAAGTATATCCAGGACGAGATCAACGCCGGTATACCGGCTGAACGCATTGTTATTGGTGGATTCAGTCAGGGCGGGTCCATGTCGCTTTTAGCAGGACTGACGGCCCGAAGGGAGGACGGATTATTCGGAGGAAAATATGGTTGGAAACTCGGTGGAGTGGCCGTGTTGAGCGGCTGGATGCCACTGCAGGATATGTTTCCAAAAGTTGCCCTTGCTCCTTGTCAAACGCGGGATAATACTAACGAACTTTCTCAGATGGCTTCCCCTCACTTGACCACAACACCAATACTCATGTGTCACGGGACTGCTGATACCGTCGTGCCCTATAGTTTGGGCCAGAGAGCGAGCAGAACGCTCACGAACGACTTGGGTCTACCCGCTCTTGAGAATCTGACGCTTTCGATGTTAATTCCGCCGAGCGGCTACACGCCAGGCGAGGGTAAGCTGGGTACAGCAGGGTTAAGTTTCAGATCATACAGATCAGCTGGGCACGAGGCATGCGAACGAACACTTGAGGACCTCAAAGAGTTCTTAAAACGTGTGCTCCTCCAGTGACTAGCTGTCACAAATTTTCTTCACGGCAGGTGAGCTAAATTACGGAAACAATTGTCCTCGTTATCGATTACTGGATGTATCAACTGTGGCAGACGCGTTCCTTGATTTCTATGTTGGTCATAGCTAGCGTAGAGTTGTAATAGCCCTGCTGATCGTGATGTATTGCTCACCCCAAATATTCTCGGGCAGGATGTTGGTATCATTTATCTTTGTACTTTTAAAGCCTGAAATATGCAGATTAAATTTTCCTGGGAACGTTGTCTGAACGCAGTTGCATGCGACGAGTGAGGGAATTTCAATGCAAATCAGCTCGATCCCCAAAGAAATTCATTGAGCTACGGTAGTGAAGAACAATCGATACCATATGCGATACCCACCATTACCAGCGAGTAGGATTAGACACCTAGCACACACGACACACGAGTATGTATGTCATATGAACTGGCCAGTAATTCACCATGCCGCGATGCTGTAACTTCATGATGTTGTTGTTCACGTAGCGAAGTACACGTCCCCATCGTGGCAGTAATCCCTAACTTAAAGGACATCCTTGAGACTGGTTTGCGCAGAACCACGTTCGAGAGGTTTAGCTTGGGTCAATGAAGGCTTCCAACCAATCTAGTGAGGGATAAGGTAAGGGAGAGGGCGATGATTATGAACAAAGGATGAATACGTACCATGTATATTACTTGGAATGTTGCCGGGATCGAACCATCTTCATTACCATGCAGCTCTGTATGTGAACGAGTGAATATCTAGGGAATTGAAAGGGCAGTTCGACATCACCTTGATAGATGGCAGAGGCCGCGGCCAGTGTGTCCCGATGCATGACATGTCGCCTGATTAACAATCCTCCATTCGTGGGGAACCACAAAACAAAATTAGATGGAATACAGACCTTTCAAGGATGGCATTTCCCTCGCCCATATCTTTTAGATCCTCGATGAGCTCCCACATCGAGGGGTAACCGACGCGCACTTCATCTGTGTCAACCGTGAGCAGTGTGAATCCGGCGCGACTGAGAAGGTTCGAAACATCTTTGATATCTGAGTAGGTAGGTCATAACCTCAAATCGTAGGCAGTAAGACTCTCAGACCTGTCATGGGTGATACGTGTGGAGATATTCCCCCCTCGCGGTCGACCTCCGCGAGTTGAAGGGCTGATCTAAGTTCAAAGAGTGTGTCTCCTCCGAACATTGCACCTAGGAATAAGCCATCTGGCTTCAAAGCTTCTTTGATTTGAACCAGGATATCTAGAAACAAGCGAGGATAAAAAGAGTATCAGAGAGCGGTCGGATGTACAACCCTAAAGACACACTTGGTAGATCGTTGATCCAGTGGAGACTGAGACAAGAAACGATTGCTTCATGAGAATTCCGCGGAAGTATCTCAAGTAAATTCTCTTCGTCTCCTTGGACTCGTTCCAGTTGAACTGAAGTCTCGAATTAGTGAATACGAGGAGCATGACAACTTCACGATATACCTTCAAACTCTTCATCTGGGTCCCTGTTAAGCGTCCGTTCTGTGACGACGCAAGGTTAAGCACAGAGCATATGGTATTAGTGACACGAACGGCTCGAATCTATCATGACAACTTTGCGGGTCTTGTCGGGTTCTAGCAATTTAGAGAAATGTCCAGGCCCAGAGCCAAGATCGACGATGGTATCGAACTTCTTTTTGATATCCTATTCGACAGCCAAGTAATTAGCCTGTGCTTTTACGACACATGCTATATAGACACATCACCAACAAGCGCTCCATCATCCTGTCTGCAACTTCGTCTCGGACATAGTCTACAGTTCTGCTTCGCTCACCTCCGTCTCTGCTGGCTGCGCGATCCTTTTGTGTTCGCTTCGCGGTGCGGTCAAACACGCGGTACGCCGAGGTGGTGGGCGCTGCGAATGACGCCTCCGAAGCAAATGCACGGACCAGACGACGAGGCGGGACGCGGAGAAGAGACATGGCACCGTGGGTAGTGTGACACGGACGCGTGACATAACGCACTTGGAATGAAGGTCAGGAAACTTTGTTAGTGTTAGTCGCTGACGCTGTTTATCGACGCTGACATCCACCGTCATGGACAATGGCGGTAAAGACTCTCCCGCCGGTGATTCAAGTCAGAAAGAATCATCCATCTCGCTTGCCGCATCTTCGATGATCAATGCCTCAGACATGATCACCCTAGAGGCATACCAAGCAAACCTGAAGCGGATTCAGGAAGTCAAGGAGATGGCTCGGAAGCTCGAGATGAACAACGAAGCCGCGCACAAGAACTATCTTGTTGATCAGCTCGAGAAACGCGTCAAGGAAGGACACGAAGCGGAGTAAGCCATTTCCCTCTCTCCGCACGTGCTGACACTGAGTTCGGTGGCAGAGATATGTTGGTGCGGCTGAGAGACCAACCGGGACTGTAGGTATTTTCTTATCAGACTTGAGCAGTCTCTCATATATCGATAGTTCTGAGACGGTCCATGTTACCAACAATGTTCCGAGCCACAGATCAGCGGTCATATTGCCGACAACCGCAACCCTCGTGGAGGTGCCGGAATCACGTTCTTATCCTTCAGTAATGTCACTTCGTTAGCCTCACTCTGCGTCCACTCACGTTGTTTGACCTTGTTTCAGTATACCTCGCCAGCCCCTACAACTGCCTCCCACCTGCCTCAAACTATACAACAAGGCCACCCTGCCAAGTACCAATGGAGTCTTCCGCCCCAGGGTCACCAAGCTCGATCGTTTAACCCGGACCTCTTCCGGTACTACCAGCCCCCATCTACGGTCCGCCAGTCTCAGCACAGTGCGGCGCCACATTCTCAGGCCCCTGTCGACCCAGGACAGATGGGATGGCATACTACGCAAAATGTGCCGCCACAATCTAGAGTACATAACCCACTAGCATATCAGACAGGCTTACAGTCAATACAGGTTCAACAACCTTCACAGTCCTGGAGTAGTTATCCACATCAAGTTATTGCCCTGCCGCCCTCGGATACCGTGGCCGGTGCGTTCAACACCGGATGCATAAAAAGTGTTTCAGTCGCTAACAGGTAGTGTGGCAGCCCCAGGATACCACACTTCACCGGCGGGATGGATCAGGACAGCATCTGCTCATAGTGGCCCGAGCACTGAAGCCTCCAATACGACGTACCGTGAACCAGGTTTCCCGTCGCAATCCACTGCGTCCCGACCCCCGGTTACTACCCATAACCAACCACACAACGCACCATCACTTGCTTCTACCTTTCAGGTGCAAGTGCCACTCCAAGGTGTCTCTGCAGCGCCAGCGAAGACACCCTCTGGTCAACCCCTTCCTATCCGATCTCACCCAAAGCCAGTTGAATCTCAGTCCCAATCTGTTTCCACAGCAGTCTCAAAACCAGTAGCTATCTCAGAGCTCCAGCGGCCTCACAATCCACCCCAACAACTTCAACAGCATCAGCAGCAATCCCAGCAATCCCGACCTCATCTTCAACGAGTTCCACAGCCTTCGCTGCAGCCTCAACAGCATTCCCAGCAACCTCAACCTCAACAACTTCCACAACCTCCGCTACAGCCTCAACAACATCCCCAGCAATCTCAAGCCCAGTTTCTGTCTCAGCGACCTTTCCAACCGTCCCAACCGCATCCACAAGTCCTTCCACAATCAACCGATCGCATGCCTTCTACTACCGTCTCTCAACCACAAAATCATCCTTCACAGGTCCGTGATTCCCTGCCTGTCGATGCCTTGCCTTGGATCTCGCAAGCACGACCACAGCCAACTATCGTGCAAGAGCAAGCACGGCAGCGAGGCCCACAACCTCGCGCGGATAAAGCAACGTTCATTAAACTCTTTCAGACGGCCGTCCAGGTTAGCACTTCGTTCGATATTCGACGCTTTTTTCACATCATTCCTACAGAGCGGAACTTTACGATTCAAAGCTTTCTGGTTTCACGCGAGAGCGTCTGGCATAAGTGATGAGTGGTTCAATGCAGCCATTAATTCTCTGCCTCCGGATGTATGGCAGTCTGTCATAGCGCAGGTTAATCGATCGGGACCTACCCTTGATAGCCCACCACCCCAAAATACACCTCAGCAACGAGTACCAACGATTCCTGGCCCAAACGTGCCGGTGGTTAGCGCACCACTACCTCTGACCGCAACCTCCCTGGTCCAAACCATGCCTGCCATGCAACAGGAGACTAAGCCTAGTACATCCACAGAAGGGAAGGTCATTCACTCTGCATCAGAGCAGACATCCGGGCTGTACACTGCACAGTTGCAATATTATGCAGAACAGGCCACAAAATCAGCGCTCTCCACCACACAAGTGACGAGTATGTCAACAACATCTCTAGCGAATATGGCTACGACGCAGACAACGGCTGCAACTCCTGAACGGGATGTGTCACAGGTTCAAACTAACGTAAGGACGCCTAGAGACGCGAACAAGTCGACATTGGCAAGAGATGTCTTGCGCTCGCTTGGGAAGATGGTGCCAAAACCTCATCAGGAAATGGGAGGAATGCCAACGGAAAAAGCTAATAACCACGAAGGTGACCAACTACACGAGGTCACCCCCTCCCGCATGGCTTCCCCAATACCTCTAGCAGTTCCAGCAACGACGAGTTTTGTTGATACTAACTCTCCCTCGATATCTTCCGCAAAACCGAATGTACGGGACGAGTCACAGCGAGTCGCCTCCCCAAGTCCATTGGCAACGAAGTCGGTATTGGAGGAGCCTCGCGGACAGGCTGCTGTCATTGAAGGGCCAATCATGATTGACCTCACGTTAGACGATTCGGACGAATCCGTAGATGGAAAGGGACAGAATCCCACCTTCCCAATCCAGACTTCCGCTAGCGCAGCCACATCATCACAACCAGTGTCTCCCACCAATACCACCAACCATACTCCTCTGTTGGAGAATCTCTCCTTGGAAGAACCGCCTGTTAACCTTGCAGCTGACGGTGGCAACGCAGATGTGCGTATGTATAACCCGCCTTTATCGCTCGCCGCCGAAGAGAATATGGACTCCAAGCTTTTGTACCCCCCACTTGGCAATGCGGAGCCGGTATCGCCAGATTTCGAACAATTGTCACGTGAAGCAAGTGAGCACCTGCCAGATGGCCGGCTGCCACTCTTCTTGCCTTCTCCACCCGTCTCGCCAGTACCTACCGAGCCACCCGAAACGGACCTCGAGACAATCAATGACGAAGGCGAAAGTAGGCCTTCCCTCAAGCGACGCTCCGTCGATTTCGATGTGATGGAAATTGACACAGGGTTGGTGACACCACGTGTCAGAAAACGACGGAAGCAGCAAGTATACGTGCTCATCCCACCAGCACCATTCTATGTCAAAAAGGCAACCAAGATGAAGGAACGCACTATGGGAGAGGGTATAGACTCGGACTTCGAAGGGGTAGAGAAAGATGAAGAGCGTATGAGAGCATTCCTTGCTTCCGGTGATCTCTAGCTCATCTTATTACAGTTCAATATAGTCATCTTGAACAGTTGTTGATTGAAGAATCCAAGTTTCGGTTATTAGAGCGGCGGTGTCGGTGGTTGAATTGTGCTGCCATCCTGAATTGTGCTGCCAATCTGCTCGCGCATCTAAAACACCATGCTCGTGAGGAAGACTCGCAGGTATGGTTGTGCTTACGTGAATGGGATTGACTCAGCCAACATATCATTTAGGCTCCGTTTCTTTGTCGCTGGGCGAACTGTAAGAGGCAGTTTGGTGTGGCACAAGAACGTGACGCACACCTTGAAAGACACACAATGAGACCTCTGCCATGTCCCTTTTCAGGTGAGGAGACTGTTTCAAGAGACTGTTTCCGCTGACGTCGGGTTCCTAGGTTGTGACGAACAGTTTGACAAGCCCGTCGAGGTGATGCAACACGAGGTGCAACATCAGCAAACGGACCGTAGGGAGCCCCTGATTCGCAAACCAACATGCCAGCCAATTGTACCTGCTATTCCAGCTCGATTGGGTCCGCCGCCACAGTGGCTTCCGTCTCATCGCGTGATACCAAGGCGTGTCGTAAAGTGCCGAATATCTGCTGATAGACATGCTACTGTGGGGCCATGGGTACGTATCACTGTGTCTTGGGGAACGCGTCTTCCTGGATCTCACTCGATGTTATGATTCCAGGTCCTCTGGAATATATTTAGTCCGATTGAGCTCAACGTGAGAAAACAGAATGCTTCCATGCGTTCTCGTCCAACGCGCCAATCAATCAACTATGACCCAGATAGCTTGGACCCTCGACGTGACGACTACGACTTTTTGCTGGCGCTCTCGTCGTATCCTGCAAAGAACCCACAACTGGATGATCTCGACTCTACCCTGATTACGATGAGTGCCGCGCGAGGTCTGACGCTTTGGGGATCTGGAACTGCCGTAAGCAGCGCAGCAGGATCTGCCACCCCTGAAGAATACATGAATGCGGTGTCGGTTACCCTGGATGCTGCGGTGCCAAGTCCTGCGACAGACGAAACAAAGGAACTTGAAGGGAAGCCAGACGGAGGTGAAGTTGCAGCCGCCGCAAGAGGGAATAGTGTACCGGAGGAACGGCAGTCGATGGTTATGGGTGAGGAGGATGCAGTGGAGAGGATGCTGATCCTATGATCGGGAGAGATGTTTTCCCATCCGGAGCTGATTGGATAGGACTATCATTCATGTTTCAAGTGCCCGTACTTAGGCTATGATTTGTTTTTTTTTCTCTTTTTTTTGTTGTTTTTTGGGCATGTGGAGCAAGCCGGGATGACTGAATTTGATACTGCCCAAAATGACAAGGTGTTGACGGGGGGCATCGCTTAAGATAGCCACTCCATACACTCAGCTCCCTTCCCTCGCGACTCCTACCGACAGTGTTCGGTCACCGCGCGCAATGCCTGGCTCGTTTGGTGAACACGACAGCAAGCGTTCGGTAACGCACGACGACTTCCCAGTTCCACCATGTTACATCTCTTCCCGCTCTGCGGACGTCATCCTCTCCGACGTGCGTCCAACAAAGCTCTCGACCGACGCTCTCAACTCTATCAACGCGTTTCTTGACGAACTGTTGCATACTATCCTCAGTGCTGCGCGCGCACTGACGACCACGCAGCTCAGAGCTGGCCTCCACAAGGTGTTGCCCACCACCTTGGGCAAGGAGGCCGTGCTGGAGGCGGAGTTGGAGCTCAGAGCATACTGGGAGCGTACAGGCGGTATCTCAGGTTTTCCTGGTGCAATGCAAATTGAACTTCCAAGACTGCCCAAAGGCATTCAGGACAGGATGTGCCAAAGTTACCTTTGCG
>JBBPRX010000557.1:0-13900 GCA_038093195.1 Boletus fagicola | reverse complement strand
CGACGACCCTCGGCCATGCTTCGACTGCGCTTCGCAATGCACATACAGCACACAAGCCCATGATCGATGCACTCACCTCCCACCGACCTACTGCACCAGTTGGCACAGCCGCCACGTCCGCCACGTCTGCGATCTCGCCCACAGGCTTGCATGGATCACTGCCGTCCGCGTTCCAGGCCCACGCTCCACCGGGCCCCACGCCTGTGATGGCTGCGCTTCACGCGCTTCCGGTAGTTCCACCTGTGCCAGCTCTCCAGTACGAAGCCGCGCAGCTGAGAGTGGACGATATGTGGGCTTCAACGAGGGAGGCGAGGAGGAAGGTATGGGAGCTGCGGAGCGTCGTGTTCGGGAGGGAGAATGTGCTTGGCGTTGGTGGACATGGACCCAGCGCGGTGGGAGAGGGAGCGGGTCCGAGGGGACGCAGGACGGGCAAAGGCAAGGGACGACGGCGATGGACGTCTCAGTGGAGGCTTGATGGCACAGAGTGTCCGGTGGATGCTTTGGGACGAACGGAATCGGAGGCGGAAGAAGAGAGGGCGATCGTTGCGGACGGAGAACGCTCAGAGGGTGAAGACGAGACAGAGAGCGAGCGGGAGTTTGGTGTCGAGAAGAAGGGTGCGCTGGGAGATGGTATGGAAGAAGGGGAGAGGGAGGCGATGGGTCCGATGTGGTTGTTGCGGGTGTTTATGAGTTGGGGAGCAAGATTGGGGATCGTGAGAGGTGATGCGGACGTGTGTGGGCCGAGTGTGCCTGCTACGAGGGAACCCTCACCTGGTGCGATTCGGGGGGACGGTCGTGTTGGGGTTGGTGGGTCTTGATCCGTCATTACCTATTAGATACCAGGGCATGTACTTATGGAGAGTGTATCACACATGAATGAGGGCTTTAAACGTGCAACTCTATGATTGAAAACCTGAAACTAGGATGTAGCAAAAATTATGTTACCACCGGAGGTACCAAGGGGCAAGGATGAGGAGGGGAAGCTATGCCTTGCGGACGACCTTGCCCTGAGATTTTTTGATGGCGCGTTTGTGGGTGCGCTCGAGAAGCTGGTACATAATCGGGATGTGAGACGGAAGAAGAGACGTGAGCGAGAAGAACAAGACCTTTTTCTGCTCGGCGGCGCTGAGTTTTGCGATCCTATCTTGCTCGGCCTTGCGCTTGGCAGCCTTTTTCCCTTCGGCGGCCTAGAGCAAGGATGAGGAGAGTGGAGAACGGTGTGAAGAGAGGGACAGACCTCCTCCCTCGTTTCCTTGATCTCTTCCTCTTTTATTTCCTTTTCGACGTCTTCCCTCACCTTTTTTATCTTTGTCCTTGTCTCTGGGCGCAGGACGACTTTTCCGGCGGCCAATAAATCGACGAGGGCGAAGACGGCGTCGACGAGGGGGAGGATGTCGTTGGCGCGTTGGGGATCGGGAAGGTTGATGTCGAGGAGGACGCGCTTGGCGGAATGCTTCTGTGCGACGTAAGAGGTAGCCGATCGGGGTCTCTCATGGGGCTGGTCAGTTATGGAGAGGGAGCGGAGGTAGGTGAGGAAGGGGGGCGTTGCGAGGAGGGTGGAGAGGGTGGTGGAGGGGCTGAGATGAAGTTTGAAGAGGGCATCGGAGACGTCTGCAAACTCGGACATGAGAGAGAAGGCGGGGGGGAGAGAGGGGTGTTCGGTGGTGCGAGTGAATGTCTGTGAAAAGCGTGAGGAGATGAAGGAGAGGGAGGAAAAAGACGGACGAGATCCCAGCGATTGTCCTTGATGTTAGTGAGCTCGGACTTGTTTACGACGGCCCATACAAAGTCTGGGAGCGCAGCGGTTGCGTCGGGGTCGAGGAGGAAGTCGAGGGTGAGGTGGTCGTGAGGGTGGTAGCGGAGGTCGTAGAGCTGCCAGAGGGACTGGAAGAGCAGATGGAGGGGGTCCTGGCGGGGGACGAGGGAAAGGACGGTGTGGAGGGAGGCGAGGGCGCGCCTGCCTGTGGAGAAGACGAAAAAGTCGGTTGGGCCATCTGAGATGAGGCCCGAGGAGGAGGCGGGGGCGGAGAAGCTGTGGGCGAGGAGGGGGTGGAGGGCGTTGTAGAGGGCGTTGGCGGTGCGCTGGTTGCGGTGCTTGCCGTAGAGGGCGAGGGCGAGATAGACGAGCACGCCGAGAAGGAGACAGGCCTGTGGGACGAAAACTGGGGACAAGTGAGGAACGCGTCAAGGGACGGAGAGAAAAGACGAACGAGCGGGTCTGAATACGAGGAAACGCCAGCGGAACTGGGTGCCGGCGTAGTCTTGCTGGAGGAGGGGGGGAGGGGGCGAGAAGAGGGCGAGAAGAGACATGGTACGGTGCAATCTGGGGCGGGATCGAAAGAAGCAGGTCGTCGTGCAACCACCATCAAACAGCCAAAGGCAAGTCCCCTCCTCTCCTCCATCTCACCAGCATGGACCCATCCGCCTTTCTCATAAACGCTGCCATGTTCCCCCCCATCCAGATACACATGCAGGAATGTCTATCTCGTCTCGTGCTACCTCCACACTCACACCCGCTTAGCGTCAGAACCACCCAACCGACTATGCTCAATTTGTCCTCGACGTCCTCGCCAAGATGACCCGCGACTCGGGCGCAATCGACCAGGCCGTCCTCCGACGCGCCATCGGTCTCGCCTCCTCCTACCTCGTCACAGACGCCTCCACCAACCCCGACGGGGGCATCGCAACATGGCAGACCGGCCTCAACAGGCTCGTCGACCTCGTCGTCGTCCTCCACCACCGCGGTGAGCTCGAACTCGACACCGTAAACGAGGCGTCCAAGGCCTGTTCCGAGTGTTGGAGTGTCGCAGCCACCTGGCGTGGCATGGAAGAGTGTCGTCAGGGTGTCAAGGAGGTCGCCGGGAAGCTCAAAAAGCTGCTCGACGAGCCCAACAGGAGGACGTACCAGGGCCATAAAGTCTATACTCCCAATAGCCAGTAGTCCCTATTAGATCACGTAATCCACTCTTGCCTTTCCCCCTCATCCTTCCATGTCCCCGCCGCCCCCTCCCGACCGTCCTCTCCCCGCCCTCCCCACCGACCTCTCCCCGCTCCGCGCCCACTACCTCAAAAAGTCCCTCGTCCTCCTCCAGCTCCGCAGAGAGCTCGCCGATCTCTCCTCCGCCCCCGCCGACAATGCATCCGCACTCGCCTACCTCGGGCCCCCCTTCGCACCACCCCACTCGCGCACGACCAGGCTCGATCTCCCCTTTCTCAAGTACATCTTCCGCCACTTTGTCCTCTCCTTCCCCTTCTTGGCCGCAGCCCCAAAGGACTTTTACTCCAACAAGCTCCAGCCTTTTGTCGACAGCGTCTTCGCACGCAATCTCTCCCCATCTTTCCTCGACGACTCCGATTCACAGGATCCCCCTCCCCGCAAACTCATCGCCAAGGTCGAGCGCAACCTCGCCATGTTCCTCTCCTCCGCCATCAAGCTCGACGAGCCAGAGGACGCCCTCAGACTCTCCCAGGCTGACCTCCGGTCCCTCGAGCGTGCTGTCGACAAGCGTCTCGCAAAGCGCAACTCTGGCTCCGCCCTCTTTCACGTCAACATCGTCTCCGTCCGCACAGTAACCGACAGGGGCCGCGTCAGGTCGCGTGTGCACGAGGTATGCTCCCCTCTTCTCATCCCTCGCAACGTTCGAACCCTCCCTAGGAGTTCATCATTCGCACAACCCTCTCTCACGACAGACAAGTGTGCGTTTCTCGCCGCTACGGCGATTTCAAGACGCTTGCAGACGAGGTCCGTCCTTTATTCCCCTCTCCACCTACCCTCTCACACCTTTCAGCTCCGCAAAGCCCACCCAGGTTCCATCGTGCCATCTCCACCCCCCAAGGACCGCACAGCGGTCGATGTCCCCCTCTATCCTACCACCGCCATGCCATCAGATCCTACATTCTCCCTCGAAAACCCCTTATCAGACCCCCTAACCCAGGAGCCCTCCGTCCCCGGCAGCTTTTATGCCATCCAGTCGAATGGCGATTGTCTACCATCCCGTCTCTCTAGAGAGAAGAACCGCCTCACTCTCCGCGCTTATCTCCATACCTTGCTCGCAACCCCTCCCTTCTCCTCTTCGCCCGTCCTCCGTTCATTCCTCTTCAGCGGACCTACCCGGCTCTCCCCGCAAGAATTGGAGGATGCCCAACGCAGGGAAGAGGCTGATCGCGTTAGAGAACAGGCTAGGAAGGAATTTGTGCGCGAGATCGGTGCAAGGGTCGATCAACTCAGAGAAGCCGTCAGGACTGTCAAGGGCGAGATCGTCGGCAGAGGTGATGTCTCCCCATCGGCAGCCGTCCTCTTTCAAACTAATTTATCGCCGGCCAGATGGTCTTAGTCATGTGTTTGCGATCATCAAGATTACCCCACACGTCAGACAATTGCCAGAGAATTATCAAGCCGTCTTGGAGTGGGCGAGGATTTCGTCGGTTTCCCTCCCCTCCTCACCGCCCCCTCGACCTTACTTGTCTCCTCTATGCTCGCTACAGATTGGCATCGACGATATTCCAGACGTTCGTGGCTTCTGACAACTCTTCAGAGACATTCGCCAGTCTGAAACGCATACATGGGCTCATGCCCTACTTCCTTCTCAAGGCAGCTCTCAAGATAAGCAACCCAGTGGCGATGATGCGAAGTGTCCTCGACATTTTTCTTGCGCAGCCCTTTGGCGGCCGTAGCCTCCTTCAACGGTATGTTCTTTGCTTGCTATCGCTGCGTCCCTCATGCAAATGCCATGTAGCATGTTCACCTCTTCTCTCACCGAAGAAGTTAGATCCTTGAACACCTACATTGAACATGTATCTGCCAAGATCGACTCTCCTGTTCTTTGCGAGAAAGTTCGCCTGTTCGTTTACGCCCCTCGCGAAATCCAGGAAATGTATCGCGTGGATGCCCGGCTTGAACATACCCACCTTTTGAGGGTCGTTCTGTTGGGAGGCGAGGAACCGGTGTTATCCAGGTCGCTTGCAGCGCGGGTGGACAGGGCGTGGAAGAAGTGGGCCGCGTGGATGGCTGACAGGCAGCGTCAGGGGAGGGGCAAGGGAGATGGGAGCGATAGTGAAGAGGGACCCACTGACGAGGAAGCTTGGTTGTATGAAGATCTGAGGGTCCTCATCAAGCTGTACTCGAGGCTTAGGGATCGGGAACAAATGATTGCGCTCATCTTTGAGGCGAGAGTTGTTGCGTCACGCCTCGCTGGTCGCTCACTCATCTGATACATAGGGCGTCACGGCGGAGTTGCTCAAGGACATCATCACTATCTTTTATACGCCGCTCGCCCAAGTTTACAGAGCAGCAAGCATCGCAGAATCGCTAGGGGACTTGCAGAACTTTATCGATGACCTCATCCACACAGTCGAACAGACAGAAGATCGTGAGTTGGCCTTCATGCCGTCTCGCTCCTCCACTCAGCCTACTCTTCTCTAGTCTCACATTCAGACCCCTCTTCTACTGTGCAAGCTTTCATTGATCTCGTGAATCGGCACGAGCAATCTTTTTACTCTTTTGTCCACAAAGTCCATTCCAAGGGCCAAGGTCTCTTTGACAGCCTCATGAAATGGATCGAGCGATTCCTCACCGCGATTCGCGAGGGAATCGGCGCGTCCGGTCTTGGTGGAGAGGGCAACAAGATTGTACTCGAGACCGTGTTGCCTGCGGGAGGTGAAGAGAGGGCAAGGATCATGGAAGAAGTCGACAAGGTGATGCACTGGCATTACTTGAACAAGATCGCCTATGAAGAAAAGCTCAGGAGCAGGTTTAGACGCGTCCAGAAAGGGAAAGACGCGGGGATGGACGCGGGTGCAGAAGACGAGGCAACACAGGATTTGATCAACAGCGTTGCGAGAGAGTTCAACTTTAATGACTTGGTAAAGGCTAACGCAGATGAGCTTGCCGCAGAAGAAAGTGATGAAGACGACAACGAGGATAGTGATGATGATGACGACGACGATGACAGTGACGATGACAGTGCAAATGACGAGGACACCAGCGAGTATGAGACGGATAGCGATGGGGCTGAAGAGGACACGGCGACAATGCACAAGAATCTGCAGACTCCCTCTGTCCGCCCCTCGACAATACAGTCACTCCGGGTTGAGACAACTCAGGTGGTGGCTCAGTTGACACCCCCGGAAACGCCACAACAACCGGTGGCTCCGAGGCCGAGGTCGCACTCGCTCCGTAGCACCAAGTCGATGAAACTGTTGCGCAAACTTCAGTCCACGGTAGACGCTCCGCCGGTTCCACCACTTGCCGTTCACCTCGATAAGCCGGTTCCACCACATCCTCCCGGACCTTCGTCTGCGAGCCTTTCCAGGAGACGATCGACGGGACATCTGACTTCCTCTCCAGAACACGGTCCCAATGACGATCCTCATCCGCCATCGCCCCGACGACCCCCTCACAAGCCGAGGAAGAAAGCAGCAGCTACGACGCAACCTCCTGAATTGAAACACATTCCAACACTGCTACCAATTTTTGTTGAAATGGTATGCCATCGGTGTTACTGTCACACCCTTTAAAGCGCTAATCCTGACACGATAGATGCGTCCGTTGCTTCGTCCGCAGTTGTAGGTCTGCTTGGCGTGTTACAAATCTATGGCGAGTCGTGGACAAGACACGGCCCCCGGTGCCCAGAGATGACATACCTTTATTTGTCATGCTTGCACAGAACCTCTGATACTTATCCACATGTATTCTATGCACAATAGTTCGGTCGCCCGATAGGGTATATATATATAGTACTTTGGAGGGAGAGTAAGGAATGGACCAACAAGACAAGAGGTGGTACGACCTCTGATCTTGCTACAAATCCCCAAATTCTGCATCAAAAACCTGTTGCGTGACTGTTCCCTTCCGCACTTTCTTGGCCAGCCGCTCTTCCTCGGCAAGTTCATCCCAATCATCCTCATCATCCCGGCTATCCTCGGCTGACTGAGACTTGACGGGTGTCATTGCGCTATTGTTAGCGGTCGCCTGAGACCTGCCAGTGAGCCATTGTCGCTTTCTGTCCTTTTTCAGCTTCCGCTTATCCTTTTCTTCTTTATCTGTCGCTTGCTGGCTCCATGATGCGTTTCGCTTACGTTTCGCGGCACGAGTTTCACTCGCCTCTTTCTGGACTTCTGTTTTGTTGCACTCTGACTGTCGACGTTTAGCTTCTTGTGCCTTGTCGGCGTAAGCGTAGGTGTTCCACTGTGACACGAGTCAAACGCCACGTAGGGCAACGAAAATCAAAAGAGCTCACATCCAGAGATGCGTCCTCCCATCCCGTTTTGTCCACGTCCTTGAGCTCAGGCATGCGAGGAAGACGGAGAAGTCCAAAGCTCTTGGCTACGCCTACGAGATCGAGATCTTTTATTCGAAAGATATACGAGGCTTCATGCTTTGAATACGCCCGCACGAAAGACACGAAGCCTTTTGCTGCCTATGATGCATCCTTGAACCTCATGGAGTACACAGCAGGAAATTGCACCAAGTACCTTGTCGTGTAGAGCGCGGTCTGTCAAAACAGTTTCCCGTATTCGAGATGAAAAAGATATGACAGCGGGATCATCCGGCTCAGGCTCGCTCGAGCCCTGTGCCGGAAGGATGCCACTGGTCTGGATAACAGGGTGTTTTCGTATTGGGATTCTGCGCACGGCAAGGAAATCTTTTGCGTGGTAGGGTCGTCATCAAATTACGACGACGACAATTAATTTTCCAAACCGTGCAACGCACCAGTGTACTCGGTTTCTCTGCCAACGAGAAATACATACGCTCGTCCGCTCCTCCCTGCACGAGCTGTTCTTCCACAACGGTGCGAGAATGCTTTGGGGTCGATGGGTGTGTCAAACTGGACTACGACGTCAACGTGTGGTATATCTAGCCCTCTTGCGGCGACGTCTGTTGCGAGAAGTATCGACGGCGAGCTTGAAGATGAGAGAGAGGACGAAAAGGCTGAAAGAGCACGCGTTCGGGCAGCTGGAAGCAAGTGACCATGCAAGGAGAAGAGTTTCGAATTGGGAGGCAGAAGCTTTGGAAGAACCTAACCGGTCTATCAGACACCTCGCCTCTATTATGATGGCTGCACATGGAAGCTCACTCTGTAAAAGTAGTCCACACATGCACAAGTGGCAAAGTAGACAATGAAATGGGATGCCGTGTACGACGAAACTTCATGTTCGATGACTCGCACAAGTTGTACTAGCTTCTCAGAAGCCCGGCAATTGATGTAAAAGTTCTGAAGTCTACAGAAAGTCGATCAACTTTCAGATGTGAAAACACAAACTATAAAATGATCAACACACCCTGCAGGTATCCGCCTCTCTTCGATGACTTCGCCTTTTCCTGGCTTGCCGTCCGAACTCCGCTTCCTGGATTTTTTGGATTGGACTTGGACGACTACGCGAGCGGGATTGCGCAGTCCCACTCGTACAAGCTCCGACAAGGCATCGGCGTCGGTCATAGTTGCACTGAAAAGCCCTGTCCGCCTCTGCTTCGGCAAGTGCGTTATGATACGAGTCAATGTGTTCTGGAAGCCTAAATCAAGGAGCCTTCGGAATTGAGACAAGTGTGAACGGGACAAATCAAGCAAGCCATCCATGAATCCTACCTATCTGCCTCATCCAGGACAAGTACTTCCAGCTCCTTCACGCTCACGACCGTTTTCCCCCTCCCTATTAGAAATTCTTCCACTCGACCTGGCGTGCCTATTACAATATCGGCACCTGTGTTTAGGAAGCGCTGGATGTCTTGAGCCGGGGATGACTCGTCGGAGGAGATGAGGAGTAGCGGTGGGGGATATGTTGGTATCGGTGCGTCTGCAGGCGTGGACTCGTCTGGGCGCGGCGGACTCGGTTGCGCAGAGAGGAAGAGAGAGAATATGGAATGTATCTGAGTCGCTAGTTCTCTAGATCAACCATGTAAGATTACTCTCTGCAGATGGATGACATTTGTCACCTTGTTGGACTTATGACGAGCGCACCGATCTCGTTGGTCCTGAGCTTAGATCCTCGCCTCACCAGCCGCTCCAGTACAGGGATGACAAATGCCAGAGTCTTTCCCGAACCTGTAACAGCCTCTACGACAACGTCCTTGTGCTGCATGAAGAGAGGTATGGTGGCTGCTTGCACCGGAGTCATATGAGAGTAGCCCATTGACTGTATCACATCGAAACTAAAAGAGAAAAAATGAGATACGGACATGGAAAATCATGATGCTTACATCCATGGGGTTAGTGAAGTCGGAAGGGAAGACCACACCCCTGCAAATGCAGTCGACTCTGACATGACCACCGTTTAGCACTCAGTCATGAGGCAAAGCTGCGCTTAGATAGGTGGCGAAAAAGGAAAGTCGGCGACGGCACACTCGATTGGACTAGAGCAAATGCAAGCAACTCCAGTGCAGACAAAAGTGTTTCATTCCATATGCCATAGTTAAAATAAGAAAAGAAAAACGATGGCAAAAAAGCAGCAAGCCCAACTTTCTAGTTGGCTATTATCTCAGAGCAAGCTGAGTGTTGAAAAATTGGTAACGCGACATTCGAGTGAGGGCAGCCCACGGAACGCCCTAGTAAAAGGCGAGGGCGTTGTCTGTTTGTGCTACCCTCTGTCGCCAGTAATACTTGCTGTCTCAGCCTTGACGCGAACAGACTCTTGTATTTGCCTGGGCGCACTTGTTAGGCGAAATTTCCTTATTTGTACCGTATAGGGTCCAAGCTTTGGAACACCAGGTTCATGGCCGACGACGAATTCACTGCCGCGGTGTGTTCAGCTGTTCGCGATGTATTCACGTCCGGAAAGGTATCGACCCCGATCAGCTCCATGGACCTTCTTCTTTCCTTGATTGCCTCCAAGGCCACAACATGCTCGTCACATCTCCTACGTTTGACAAATTTACACCGTCTTGAGATCGTCTTGGAGAAACTTTCCACTCGCTGGGAATATGGAAGATTGTCACTATCTCGCGATAACGGTGTCCTAATCATCACTGAGGTTCACCTTGGGAATACCATGGCGGACATGGCGAACCCACGCAAGCGCAAGCGGCCACCTGTCGACGAGGAAGCTGACTCTGCGGCTGGCGACGATCCAGACGAACGTTCTTCCAGGAGCATCAGCCACTCACCACCTCCTTCTGCAACGCCTCTTGCAAACTTGGGCAAAGAGCTGAGAGAAGTCTATGCTATTCTTCAGAGGGCTACTGCCAAGGGACGCCTTCTGGCCGAACGGGTATGTGGTCGAATTCCAGTGATGCAAGACCATGAAAAAAATGAACTTTCATCCACAGTTCTGCGCGTCGCATGGGCGCTTCAACCCTGTTTGCTCCTACATCACGAAAGAGGACTGTGCAAAGGCACGTCGAGAAAGCTCAGGAGGTAGTTCCTCTACCTCCCTCATCTGTGATCGTGTACACTTCAAGCCGCTGATTCGACCACACACCGATCCATCTCTTGGCCATTGCTCCTATCTTAATACTTGCTACTCCGAGCCCACATATGCTCAATCACCGTCGATTCCACCGTTCCCGTCTGGAAACGCCACACGGGTTTCCCTGCCTTCAGGTCTCGGGGCGGGAGGTAGGGGAAAAGAAAAGGCACCGTGTCGATACTTACATTTCGAAGTCGACTGGGACGAAAAAGATGGCCAGATTATGAGCACCAATGATATAGGATGGAAGGAGGTGCAGAGAATGCGTAATCCATTCAAGCTAGAGATCGGAATGGGACCCGATGGCAAAAATATGCAAACGGTATGCGCATACTTTCATAGGGATTGTACGCTTTTCGTCACCGTATATTCGAATAGCTGCCTCCCCAATGGATCAACTGCGACCTTCGACGATTTGATTATTCAGTACTCGGAAAATTCCATGTCATCATGGCGGACCCCCCATGGGATATTCACATGAGCGTAAGTCATTGACGCAACACCAATCGGAACAACACGATGACGTGTACATCTGACAAAGTTGCCTTACGGAACAATGACCGACGATGAAATGCGGGCAATGCCCATTCCTGCTCTCCAAGACGAAGGTCTCTTGTTTTTGTGGGTCACCGGGCGTGCCATGGAAGTGGGTCGTGAATGTCTCCGGGTCTGGGGCTACACACGCGTAGATGAAGTTGTCTGGGTGAAGACCAATCAGGTGATCCTTCCGAGTCCAACGGCCCATCCAGACACTGAACAATGCAGTTACAACGCGTTATCCGCACAGGTCGGACTGGCCATTGGCTGAATCACACAAAGGAACACATGCTCGTTGGTGTCAAAACCCATGTTGACGAAGCCGGCTATTTGAAGTTTCCCAGCTGGGTCAATCGGGGTCTTGATACGGACGTGATTGTGAGTGAGGTGCGCGAAACGAGTCGCAAGCCAGATGAAGTATATGGTCTCATTGAACGGATGTGCCCCGGAGGACGCAAGGTTGAAATCTTTGGAAGGAAGCATAACACCAGACCTGGGTAGGTGCTTTTGCGGTTGAATTGGATATTTCTCACACTGACTTATCGAAGGTGGCTTACCCTGGGAAATCAGCTTGGGCCCGATCAGATATATGAGGAAGACCTAGCTGCTAGGATCAAAGCTCGTTACCCAGAACGCCTCTCAGGTACGGCAGGGGGGTAGACAGGAGGATATTCCTTCCGTTCCTGTCCACTTATTCCTGAATATGCAACTCTCTCGTGTCAGTATATTCTCTGCTACCTCACTTGATGACTGCAATCGATTTACCGACTAGACCTGTCATTCCGTGGAGGCGAGCGCAAGGCAAACTCGCTATTTATAATGGAATCATGTGGCAAGCTGGAACACTCGCATTCCGGTGCTGCACGGAATGACCGAACGGAAACTGGTAGTCAGGTTGCGATGGAGAAATTCGGAAAGACTTGGGTGTCCCCACAAACGTCATGATCGGATACAAACTCGGATTCATTAACGTTCGTTTGGTGATCAATCGACGTATTTCCCGGACAGTGCGAGGGTTTGACATTCTTGACACATCAGTAGTTTCGATGGGTTGTTCCCATGGCAAGGCAAACATACAACATCTAATGAACACCAGCGAAAGTCTGATAACGAGCGACTGATTCCGAGTCCCTCGAACGTGCAAGTTGCACATGACGTTTCGATGTTTCGGTAACTGTATAATTTTCTCCAAGGTTGATGTCCAGTTGCCAATCTACGCGCCGCTCGATGGACTCGTCTTTCCAAAGGGTTGATATTTGTTGGACTAGTAAATAGGGAGACACGACCGCATGTACAGCAGCTTGCGCACATCACGATGTTCAATCTGTCCGGATTGTATTTGACACATGACCAACAAATATCGAGGACATGTATAACAAGAGGGAACTTGAACCAAGGGGACCTATTGAGTTCTATTGTCAGGGATGGGCTATTAATTAATCCAACGAGTCAAGTTTATATCCGTCGCCACTGTGTATTCTATGTCAGTATAATATAGATACCTTGAAGGTATCATTGTTGCTGATCAGCAAGATTGAGCTCCTCGATGAGCAGATCGTTCGTTGCAGTTGGGTTGTCGAGGTATACTGATGCGACAGATACATGCATGTTAGACCCAGAACATTACGTTGTACGGTACTATCCTTACCGTGATGCCCAGCATTAGGAACAACAAACATACGTCCTTTCTCGTTACCTGCTTGGCGGAGATTCTGTAACGCTTGGAGGCCTCCTACAGGATCCATCCAATCGTGTTCACCATCTGAAAATTAGTGAGTTGCAATGACTGACCCAGATGGGAATTAGCACACTGACAAACAAAAGTAATTGGTATCTTCAATGCAGGTACCCGGTCAACCAAGGGCATGCGTGCGTAAGCATATGGCGCGAGAATGTGAGCTAGAGTCCGTGAGATCGTAGTACACGTAGAAGCTAGGTGAGCCTTACATATGCAGTACTCCCCTGAACCTTTGGCAAGGGTTATGTTAAGAATGTAATCGTGCATGTCACGGGTTTCGTCTTCTGTCAAACCGGTGAAGCGACGACTCGAATACTGCACGGATTCATGAGCCAGAAGATTCTTAAGCAGTTAAATGTAGAGAACAGACGAACCTTGCCCACGAGCATGGGTCCCCAGAACAGTGTTGAACGTACAACCTGAAACGGACTCCACCCCTCCTCCCATAGATATGTGAGCAATCTCTGAGATCGACTTTCTTTCCTCTTCATTTCTCTCTGCTGGTCACGGATATGCCGAATGTCAGAAGCAGAAGCAGGTTCCGCTCGGGCACTAGCCGACTCGCCAGAGTCACCAGTATCGGTCAACTCTCTTGAAGGCATCGTTAGATTATCGGGATTATGAGGTACGCCAGCGGGGGAGAGTAAGATGAGTTTATGGACTCGCGTGGGGTAGCGGAGAGCATATGCAACACTGAAATATGCACCGAGCGAATGTCCAATGAGGGTCATTTTTTCTACGCCCATCTTGGTACGCCACTCCTCAAGAGAATCGACGAAGAATGATTCAGCTTCTCGTACACGACCAGGAATGTCGTCTCGTTTTGCCTTGATACGGAACGGAACGCGGGCAGAACGACCCATACCAAGCCAGTCCAAGGCATAGACGTTAGTACCGTGACTACCAGCCCACGTAGCTAGCGTGGGGAAGTTCCGGAAGAAGAACCCAAGACCAGCGCCGTAGCCATGCAGGACAACAGCAGGTGGAGGGGCTGTCGAGGATGGATTCGTAGCCGTGATTGCAAGACAATTGAGATGATGCTGCGGAGACGCCAGCTCTATTCGTTCGCTGCGGGCGATCACTGAGCTACCTCCAACAGCAGGGGTAGGCACCGTTTCTGGTGAGAAGAAAGGTAGCCGCCTGAGCGAGAAAAGTAGACTGGGTTAAATCCAAGGTCGTATACCCAGGACAGTATCCATACCTCAAAAGCCGCCCTTCCGCTGC
>JBBPRX010000556.1:0-13903 GCA_038093195.1 Boletus fagicola | reverse complement strand
CTGGAAGTAGAGGCGCCAATCGAGCCCCAACTGGCAGCGCTGAAATTGGCGGCGCGATCAAGGTTGCCTTGAACCACGGATGTGGCAATTTTGCTTGGAACAGCGAGACCAGGTGGATGGGTTGGGTAAGAGGTTGCACCACTTTCCCAAGCATTTTTTCGCGCTGGCAGCCCGGGCGGCACCGCGGGAGCCTGATGGGCCGTCGCAGGCGAGACGGTGGGCAACACCGGGGTGTCCTGCCTGGAAACTGGTGCCGAGTCGTCCCAATTCGTCGCCACTGGGGTAGACGCGGGCTTTTTCCCCTTGTTCTGCCCTGGGAAACCATACTTTCATTCCATGCTGACCTGCGAGAATTATTTCAACTTACAAACGTTGCCCGCTTTCACCGCGATCGATCCACCCCCGACAGCTGGCATTCTCACACTAGTGTAAAGTGCTTGAGGGATGCCGACTGTCTTCTTCACACTTCCGTTCGCTGTAGGGTTCGGCTTAGCTAAGGCCGCCTGTGCCTTTGGTGCGCCTTTTCCCCAAGCACCGCGAGTGTTTGATTTGGTCTGCGTTGTGGTAGGAGCGGGAGAGCGTCCTCCTTCCTTTGTCTGGATCCACGCGGCAGATCCGACTACTGAAACGATGAAAGGGATGTCAGGCAGTCATAATTGTAAAGACGACTGTCTACCGACCAGGCTGCGGAGCGGCGACGACCACTGGTGGGGGGGGTTTCACGGCGCCTGGAAGAGGCCTACACAAAGAGTGGTTCGTCTGGTCCTCGACGGGCACGTCGCAAAAGTGAGTTGCGGGATAGGGGAAGGTGATATGCCTATATGCGAAAGAACACGTGATGGATCAGGACTCGATCACTGGGCTTGGCATATATTCACCTGTTTCTCGGAGACCAAGCTTTGAACCAAGCTTCGTCCACGTCGATGCGCTTCCAACCTAAAAGACAGCATGAGCGCCAGGCTCAGATATTGCTGGTGTGGTGCGGCGCAGCGCGATCAAGTCACGAAAGCGAAAACTGTGTACCGCCACCGACCACAACACAGTATATCCCATACGCCAAACGCACCGTTTTTCTGCACGATCCTCCCAGTGCTATATGTGCAGTAAAAGACTTGCGTGACCCGCTCGCTCTCTTCCTTCTTCGGCTCTTGGAGAAATTCGGACCAGCGATGTTCACCGAGAATAAGGTCAAAGTCCGCATAACCTCTACTGACTTCAATGATGACCATGCCTCGTGCCTATCAAACGGCGGCACCGTGTCATCAGCAACACGGCATTGTCAGATGCCGGTGGGAAACGCGGGGGTTGAACACAGATAAACTCACACTTGGCTTGTGGAAAATGGCGAAAAAAGCCTTCTCATCGATGCAACTCGCCACCCAACGCGCAAAGTCTTCTCTATCCTTTGATAACTCCATGTTGCAAGTGCCACTGATAGCGTAGGGGTAGACGACGGTCAGATACCGTGGCTCGTCGTCGCCGGGTGGTGGGGTAGGGACGCGTTTGGGCATGATGGGAGTCGTAGAGAAAGCGGCGATAACACCACTTTTTGGTGCAGTGTTGGTTTTTAAAGTCTGGTATTTGTTTGGAGGGACTGCGATGGAATACAATATGCCAGTCGATAGCAGCGGCCCTATTTTAATTGGCCTCGGCTGTGCTCAAAGGCCGCGATCGGAAAGAAAGAAGGATGGAAAGGTGATGAGTCAATGAGCGCCGCAACGTGTAAACCGGCAGACCCAAACCGCATGTCCCTGAATCCCATACAGATTGATCCCTGCTTACTTAGAATTACACTCATCCTTTCAGTCTCAATAAACGATATTCTCCAGAGTACAACTAGACATTGACTGAATGAATCTAAGGAACCGATCGCCGCCACTGAATGTACTACAGGCCAAAGGGGTGTGACAGGTGACTCATGTACCCTTCACACGCACAAATCTAGGTCCGCAACGCATTGCAGTCATTTACATGGATCGTGATAAGCTCGAGCCCAACATGTAATCAGCGTCGTGGTGCACGGGATCTACATTCGCATCATGATGGCGGTCTTCAACCACCGTGTGGCAGACAACGATGAATGAAGTCTGGCCAGCCGCATCACATAGACTCGTGCGCCGATTGAATTAATACGCGGTGAGCACCAAAAAAAATTGACTGATCTACGGCCCATTGTTGGCGGTAATTATTGACCCACCATGAGAGACGGCAGGTCAGGAGAGCTTACCATGTGAGAAACGTTCCCGAGACTCAATGATACCCTACCTTGTTACTGACTCGTGTAGATCCACTCTACACCCTGCCAATGGGATGGGCCATATCCCTCGCGTATATGGGAAATCTCTGCGTGCGGGGACTAAACAGCCGGCAAAGTTGGAGCTACGATCGAATGTGTGGTGCTGCAGACCCCAAAATTTCCCGTACTTCGTTCATCATCAAATACACGATTTGGGGATCTGTTTCTGCGCGGTTCCGAAAGGGGTTGCACAATTGAGGCTCGACGCTTGATAGAAGTCTATTCTATTCTAGTTGAAGGTAGCGAGACAGAAGTAGGATACAACCCTAGAGATCTACGAACTCACCCTCGCTGATCCATGTCAAGATTTCGATTTCATCGCCGTCGAATGCAAACACGCTCGGTGACACGTGTCAGGAACCGGTGAGTCCAGAAAATCTGCCAACCAGCAGAAAGGGGCGTAAGATGAAGCCAAGGGTGAATGGATGGATTTATTGGCAAACTACGCTCATTAGATAAGATTAGGTGACAACACCCCGTTTGCTCAAAGACGAAAGGAAATCCAGTAACTAAAGTAACGAACGGAGATGATCAGCCAAAAAGTTTACGAATGATCAGTACTCTTATGAGAAGGAAACGGTGTGGTGGATGGAGGAAATGATACGTTCAGTGAATCGGTGGACGTGACAGTCCATCGGAAATTGCCGGTACAGCCATGACTACTTAGAGCTACCAGTATTGCCACCACTTTGCAAAAGCTTTCGGCCAGGTCCTTTTATGCACACGATGTGCGCGCCTGTCCCACGACCCACTCGACCGCTAGGCCCAAAATCACCCATTATCAAAGACGGAGCCATCCCTAGGGAAATAAAAGAGGAGGGACAACAACAAACCGACCGGGAGAACGGCAGACTGCCTCAGCAACAAGCGATCACCGCGGGGTAGGTATGGTCGATATGGCACGTCTTCATGTCAGTGCTCTCCGCCATCGCTCCTCTCGTCAATCGGTCTGCCAACATCATTCTCTTTCGTGAAGCAACCCACCCAGTCCCTCCTACTTCCTTGGCAATAATACTAGGTTCCAGGAATCGATACAGGAGGTCTTTTGAGAAGAGCCCCTTTGTGTTGTTCCAACACTGCCTCGTAGACGATGTGAGCACGAACGGAAGCCAGCCCTCAGTCTCATGTTTGGAGTCCGGCGAAAAATCTACGACGTTTCGAATCGTCTTGGTGCCCTCGAATTCATCTATTGTACGTCTTGATCAAGCAGCACCATGCATTTTCATCAGTCCTCATGGGATACTACCCATGTTGCCCCCTAAGCTGTCATAATACGCCACCCTGTTACCACCCCACTCCGTCTCCTGTTACCATCCTTAGCCCATCGGTCTCGCCCTCGCATTGTCTTTGTCTAACATGTGTTTATGATTATTCCCATTTAGTCATAGTATCATCGCCTTCGTTTCCCTCCTTAGTCCGTCCACTTCTTTATTCTTGTCACATCCTGTACGGTTTAGGTGTCTATTCTTCGACGCAGTCACATGCGAGATCAGGACTATATACGCCGCTCTCTGGAATCTGAAACGCACAAACAGTACTGGTGGGCGTCTCCAGTCTGAGCCACAGTCCCGCCGCACCGCCACAGGATCGTTTCGTCGTGATCGATCGTCAGAAGGACACAGCACGGAGATGGGGTGTGATACGACCTGTAGTTGATGATAATGTATATTTATGTGTCATCTATTCAATAGCAATCAGTATATGTAGTCACCAGTGTCCAATGGTGTCTGGTATCATGAGTGTAATATTAAGGACTGCAGGTATACCCATGAGTTAGGTCAGGTTGTGTGCTCGACTGGAGAGGTTTGGGGCGAGGGGGCAGGTTTAAGCACGAGGAATATGTTAAGTACTAAGGGATATGGGGAAACCGTTCAGGTCGTGGTGAGCCATGGTGGCCGTTTCGCACGCGGGGAAGCTGTACAGGTCGTTGGCAAGCAATTCAGGCTACAAGTGAGTCGTTTTGCACGGGGGGAAGCCATTCAAGTTGTTGGCAAGCCGTCTGGTGTGCAAGTGAGTCGTGTCGCGCACGAGTGAGCCATTTTGCGTGCGGGGGAAGCTGTTCAATTCGCTGGTGAGTTGTGTGGGCTGCAAGTGAGTCGTTTGGTGTGCGAGTGAGTCGTTTCACGTGGGGGGAAACCATGAGGGGAGGGTGAGGGCGAAAATGGGGTGAGGGCGAGGGTGAGGACGAGGACGAGGCTATGCGGGAACGATGGCACAACGCGCATAATCGCGCGTCGTGCGGACGCTCCTGCACACTCGGGGAGGGAGGGCGAGGGCGACGGGGCAAGGACAGAGCACATACTTGGTCCATCTGCAGCCGACATGGGGCTGTGTAGTAGATGCGTATGCGTAGTTGTGTGTAGACGTCGAATCGTACCGGCTGTGCCCACTGTGGAACTGGCTGGCTCAAGGGTGGGTTTGCAGAACGGTCCGACTGTGCGGTTTGGCCCGAGGTAATCTGAGGGTAGTTGGTGACGATTCGAGGGTGTCGAGGGCCAGGAAGGCCATGGTCCCGTTTTTTTCCCACCCGCCAAATCGCAGTAAATCGTAACTTTAGTCACGGGTACCCGGTACCCATGCATATCTCCAGCGGAGGCAAGCACATAACGCGCACAATGCGTGTGATTGTGATCGTGATCGATTGGAGAGGTTGGGGGTGAGGGGGGGCAGGGTTAAACGCGAGGACATACAGGGACAAGCGCACAACATGCATGATTGGGGGCAAGTGCATAACGCACACAGGTATGTGCGTTCAAGGAGGGTGTGCGACTCGGAGGGTTAGAAAGCGTGCAAAAGCAAGTGCACAACGCACACAATCACGTGCGTTGTGCGGTCGCTTCTGCACACTCTTGGAGGTGCATGATTGGAGAGGTTGGGGGCGAGGGGGGGCGGGGTTAAGCACGAGGACATGCAGGGACGAGTGTACAACGCTTGTGCGCGCGTTGTGCCCTCATTCTTGCACAAGGGCCCCATGGCACTCTCGGATGTCAGGTCTGGGGGTGTGTTGGTCGCATTCCGAATCCTCTGGATTTCATGCCCCACCTCCGGTAGTTGGCATAATTTTAGGTCCACATTCTGTTGCTGGCATTACTCGAACCAGACACCGGGGAGATTTGTCAGTGAACGAGGGCGGCGGCAAACAATGATCGAAGCTCACCTGGCCGTCCTCAGCTCTAGTAATTCGTGTGATAACACGTCCGTAAATTGCGCAGCTGACGATAACGGAATTTTTGGAGTTCACACTGGCAGCACTGTGATATGCGGGGAAGGTGGACCCACCAGCGCACAGCAAGTCCCACGCTTGACCTCCACTTGCTGTATGATCAGCGCTGTTCAAAAGGGGTATTGGGAACCGCGTATATAAAGGGGTGACCCACCACACTCTCTTCCACACACTCTTAACCTGAGAACACAATGAACCTCAAATCTCTCGCTGCGCTTTCCCTCGTTGCCTCTGCGGTGCCTCTTGCCTCTGCAGGCCCGCTCGCCTACGGGCTTTGCCAAACCGGTGAGTACCCTCCTATGGACCCGGATCATTGGGCTTTATACTCACAAAGCATCACCCCGTCGACTAGGTTGCAACGCACTTGTGGTTTCATGCTATGCCGCGGCTGGCTTCACTTTTGGGGTGACCATAGTTGCAGCACCTCCCGCCATCATGGCGTGTAACGCCGGCCTGGGTACGTGCATGGCAGCATGTGCTACTGTAGCGCTCTTTGCCCCAACCCCCTGAGTGGTTGGGCCCTTGACGGTGAGTGTGACCTTGCTTGACTCTACTACTACATCCAACTCACTGTTGCCTTAGCTAGTCAATGCAGTATTCTGTTGAATGCTATCCCCCTCCGAGTCGAACGTTTGATTGTCCCAGTTCTGAGACAAGTGTTTTGTGTATTGTATTAGTAGTTTTCTGTACGATGAGTACATGCTTGTATGTACCCATGGATGGAATATCGACTTGCGTGTGTATGCTGTGGAATTGCGTCGGCGCCTCTTCACGGAGAATGCCGAGTGGTGTTGTTGACTCATCAGTGAAACAGAAGAAGCGTGATAATGGAATATAATCCATTTTGCCTCGTTGCATAGTGATTATCTGTGATTATCTATAAGGTAAAATAAGGCAAAACGGATTATATTCCATTATCACGCTTCTCCACAAACCGTGATGGGCCGAGTGATGATGGAAAAGTGACCGAGTGCTTGTCGGCGATGCGCTCACATCATTGCGGGCTCGACCATAGCATTGTCAGGACCAAGGTACGTGTACGTCCACACAACACGGCAGCGTGTATCCTCCAGACGTATTGTTCTCACAACACCTACAGTCCTGAGAAGTGCGACGAATACGTTCGAAAACTCTACATGTGTTGCCTCGAGATGTACAACATCAAAGCCGTCAACGCCGAGTCCACGGCCTGTCCGGCAAAGCCTGTCATTGAGCACTGGTTGAAGAGACATTTCGAGACAAAAAAATGGCGGCGATGACGTTTTCGTGGGGAGATGGGTTGCGGGCTGGAAAGACATGTAGCCAATAGAGTACTATGTCTTACTGTTTTCATTTGGATTGACCGCCTGCAAAACATTGAAATTGTTGCCGCTTTCCTAGGAACAGAATGATTGTCTTCTGATCTCGAAGTTTTAGGTTTGGTTTACTTTCCTTCGTCTTAGGTGTTGAACACAACCGCGATATTCCGAGAGCCACGCAAGAAACGACTCGATTCCTTCATTCCCAGTACCGCCCGCAGGGCCTCGAATCAAAAAATAGGCGATTTACCGCACCTGTCTTGTGATCGAAAACCAAACCTTCCTCCAACCTCAGACCCAATTTCCCGCTCGAATGATGTGACTCAGACCTCGTAGAGCCTGAGGTGTTCGGAAGATTGTAGGGAAGGGCTAGTGAGGCTTTCCGGTGAAGACTGATCCAGCTACATCGTCACAAAGTAGTATATTTGTGGTGAGAAGGTGCAAGTTTATCAAGAAGCACACACGGAGAGTTGGTCCTCGCGCGCGTGTCTAAAAAGATGTCTCTCATCCGTAGGATCAATTTCCTGCAACTTGCGTGGTCAGACACTTACTCACTTGCGACGACATGTGGAGAATAAGTGGCGGCGGCGCCTCAACAATCAATTCCAGCTGCATCGTCACAAGGGGAGGGCATCTCCCTTGCAGGGACACCCATTGGAACGTACGTGTACTTAACAGAATGAACAAAGCTGTATACTAATCTGGTAGACTTCAATCATGCTCCGCCCAGAACGGCACGAGAGAAGCAAGGTGAAGATACTCACATAGGTTCGTGGGGTTGAACTGACTCTGTGAGGCATCAAACCCGCCCAAAATATAGCCGACGATCCAGACTAGAGGAACGTTATTCAAATGACAACGACAGTGCGGGAAGCTCGCCTCGATCACTGCCTACATCTCCAGCATCCCGAAGCGTATCAGGACACGGAGTATGCCGAACAGGTCAGGCTGAGCAGCGTTGATGTAGCTGAAGTAGTTGTCTGCGGTGATCACCTGACAGTCACCAAATTCAATGCTGCAAGGGAAACAGAAGGACGTCACTGGGTCCGAAATCACGGGCTGGGGCTGCGCTGATGCTGGCGGCCTTTGTTGCTTGGTTTGACCTGAACAAACAGGGGTTCTAGGAGACCTTTGCGAACCCCTCTTCCCAATTGATGAAAGCGTACTTGATTCGCGATTCCTGTGGCACTCACATGCTTCCGCATCGGTAAACGATCGGTTACTTAACTTTGATACCATCCGACACTGATGAAGTTCGGTGATGGGTTGATGACATTTATATGTAATGACCCCAAAATGCTGACAGTGGGACAGTCAGTGCGTACATCGGAAAGTATACTGTCCAATTAACGGAGTAATATTCTGGGCCTGTCGGCGTAGGTTCCGGCAGCACCCTCTGAGGGGTTTGTAATCATTCGTCCTTACCAAAGTCCGCTCACTGATTCTGAAACTTGACCTGACTGTTTGTCGAATGTATCACATCGAATTCGCGAAGAGAAGAATATCTCCGCATTGAGCCCACTGGCCCGTCAACGTTTCAACATTGAACAAGTTGGTACTCGCCTTGATTTATGTAAAATAAATGCCCGATGTGACAAACTTGAAATGCTACTCCACATGCAAGAGATGCGCATTGCAATCAGATTCACTTCTGACAAACATACAGAAGGTTCACGGACCCACCGACGTACGGCAAGTCTCACGCTTGCCCTCCACTTGCTGTGTGATCGATAGCGCTGTTCAAAACAGGTGTTGGTAACCGCATATATGAATGGGGTGACCCAACACACACACTTCTGTATTCTCCTAACCCGAGAATACAATGAACCTCAAATCTGTCGCTGCGCTTTCCCTCGTTGCCTCTGCGGTGCCCCTTGCTTCTGCAGGCCCGCTCACCTACGCCCTCTGTCAAGCTGGTGAGTATTCTCCTACTGACCCGGATCATTGTGCTTTACACTACAACGTATCGCCCCGTCGGCTAGGTTGCAATGGACTTGCGGTTTCGTGCTACTCCGTGGCTGGCTTTATCTTTGGGACGACTATAGTTGGGGTCCCCCCCGCTATCATAGCGTGTAACGCCGCCCTGAGTATGTGCATGGCAGCATGTACTCCAACATTCTTTGGTCCAACCCCCTGAATGGCTAGACCCATGGCGGTGAGCCCCTTGCTTGACATCGCTACATCCAACTCACTGTTGTCTTAGCTAGTCAATGCAGTATTCTTGTTGGACGCTATTCCCCTCGAACAGCTGATTGTCCCGGTTCCGAGACCAGTGTTTTGTGTTTTGTATGAGTGAATTTCTGTACGATGAGTACATGCTGGTATGTACCCATGATGGAATATCGACGTGCGTATACATGTTGTAGAATGGCGTCGGCGCCTCTTCGCGGAGAACGCCGAGTGGTGTTGTTGAGTGACGATGGTAAAGTGACCGAGTGCTGGTCGACGCGTCGGCGATATGCTCACATCATTACGGGCTCGACCACAGCATTGTCAGGACCAAGGTGCGTAGACGTCCACAGCACCTCAGAAGGTGACCCGCACACAGTGGGAGAAGTAAGGTGAAGATACTCACATAGGTTAGTGGGGTTGAACTCTGTGAGGCATCAAACCCACTCAAAACATAGCCAGACTAGAGGATTATTATTGCTCATCAGTGAGGACACGGAGCCTGAGTATGCCGAACGGGTCAGGCTGAGTAGTGTTGATGTAGTTGTCTGCGGTGATCACCCGACAGCCACCAAATTGCTGCTGCAGGGGAAACAGAAGGACGTCACTGGATCCGAAATCACGGGCTGGGGCTGCGCTGATGTGGCGATTGGATTGTTCCAGTATGACGCAAGTATACCGAAGCAGGGAACTCGCCAGCAGCTAGTGCGAGAATGCTCCATCGGAAACGGAGCACCGTTTGCCATCACTGGCGTCCCTTGAGGCTCCAAGGATACAATAGATTCGAAGTCCCGAAGAAGGTGCGAAAGATTGGTGTGGCATGACAGCGTTTGATAAGAGCTTTAGAGCGAGTATGCCAGCCGCTATCGAGGGGAAGTCGCTAAACCTTACCCGATTAAACAAGGGCTCCTTTGTTGCCTGGTTTGGCTTCAATAAGCGGGGGTTCCCCATCACCAGGGGGATATTGACCCTTGCGAATTCCTCTCCCCAATTGATGAAAGGATGCTTGATTCGTGATTCCCGCCGAAGTCGCTCAACCACGTCATCAGGGAGCTTCGAGACCCTTGCTTGCCCTTTTCGCTCGGCGGGACATCGCCGCGTTGTCCTGCTGGCAATTGCGTCCATCGTTAGTATGCTGGAACTTACAATGCTTCCCATCGGTTACTTGACTTTGACGGGCATTCGTGATTGATGACGCAGACATTTATATGTAATGACCCGAAATGTTGTGGAGACAGTCGTCTACGACATTACGTCCTGTGCTGTCAATCCACAAAGTTGCAGTGAAATGGACTCAGCTGTGATGTGCGCACGGCGGAAAATACACTGTCCAATTGACGGAGTAGTACTCCGGGGCGTAGATTCCGGAGCACGTTTATAGATTATTGGTCCCGAGCGGTCCCCACCAAAATTCCCTCGCTGATTCTGAAACTTGCCCTGACTGTCGAATCCGAGGAGAGAAGACTGTCTCCGCCTCCGCATTGAGCCCACCGGGCCGTGAACAAAGTTGGTGTTCGCCTTGATTTGAACAACCCGATGACACAACGGTGCTCTTACATGACAGAGGTGCACATTGCAATCCGACTCATTTCTGACAAACATACGTTAACTTGACACGTATCCGTGCAATCTGATTGGCTCCATGTCAGTTTTGTACTAATGTCACCTCGGACTTGGAAATTTTCGCTTGCCCGCCAGTAGGCACCCTCTTTTTCTCTCTCGTACGCGACCTCATCTTATCTTCGCCGCGGCTTGGCCACCCCATTTTTCACGTATAAAAGCCCTCTGGTCTTGACCCAACCTTCCCAGCGTCGCTTCTGTCTCCTTTGCATCGTCGACGGGGAACACAACATCGTCTTCATAGGGCGTTTTTTTCCCTCTTTGCATGTACTCGAACCAGCTCGGTAGCACCCACAATCCCCACCGAGGCACCAAACACACTTGCGCAGGTTTTCTTGCCTCCCACTGATATTGCTCGTCTACTATGGTCTCTCCGTCCTACGTATCCTCTGGGTACAACACCCCCGACTCTGAGCTCGAATCCATCGTTCCAATTCATCCGACCGCTGTTCGTCGCCCAGAGTACATCAAGGTCAACTCAGAGAATACTACCTACACCGACGAGCACATCACCGCCAAGTACTTCTATCGCGGTGCTGACGTGGTTATTTCGGACGGCCAATTCAACGTTACTCCCACCGTCAAGTCATTTGAGTTCCAGACCACCCGCAATGTTGGGAAGACTGGGTACGTGCATGACCTCTCGGTCGCCACCATTCACTTACACACTCTGCAGACTCATGATGATTGGGATGGGTGGTAACAACGGCTCTACGCTCTGCGCTACTATCCTTGCGAATAAGCACCAGATCTTCTGGCACACCAAGGATGGCACTCAGCAGCCTAACTACATTGGCTCCGTTTTGCGTGCCTCCACCGTTCGCATTGGTTCTGAGCCCAAGACCGCCAAAGAAATTTATGTTCCCCTCTGCGACGTGCTCCCAATGGTCCACCCTAACGATCTTGTCCTTGGGGGGTGGGACATCTCGGGCGTCCCTATGGACAAGGCCATGGAACGTGCTCGCGTGCTCGACTATGACCTCCAGCGTCAAGTGAAGCCTCGCATGGCTCTCCTTGGCTCTCCTCTTCCTTCAGTCTACTACCCCGACTTCATCGCTGCCAACCAAGAGGCTCGTGCCGACAATATCATCCCTGGCAATGATAAACAGGCTCATCTCGAGCATATCCGTGCCGACATCCGTCGCTTCAAAGCTGAGAACCAGCTTGACCGTATCGTCGTATTCTGGACTGCAAACACCGAACGTTACAGTGATATCATCCCTGGTGTGAACGACACGGCTGACAGCTTGCTTGCTTCTATCCGCTCCTCACACTCCGAGGTGTCTCCCTCGACCATCTTCGCCGTCGCTGCCATTCTCGAGGGCGAGCCTTTCGTGAACGGTGCACCCCAGAACACTTTCGTGCCCGGTGTCATCGAGCTCGCCGAGCGTGAGAAGTCTTTCATTGGTGGTGATGACCTCAAGTCTGGACAGACGAAGCTCAAGTCCGTCCTCGCTGAGTTCCTTGTGAACGCGGGTATCAAGCCATTGTCCATCGCGTCTTACAACCATCTTGGTAACAACGATGGCCATAACTTGAGCGCGGAGCCTCAGTTCAAGAGCAAGGAGATCAGCAAGAGTAGCGTCGTTGACGACATGGTTGACGCGAACCGCTTGCTCTACAAGCCTCCCGTTCCCGGTGCCAAGGGCAAAGCGGCCAAAGGCGAGCACCCTGATCACATCGTTGTGATCAAGTACGTCCCGGCGGTCGGAGACTCCAAGAGGGCCATCGACGAGTACTACTCTGAGATTTTCTGCGGCGGTAGGCAGACCATCAACATCTTTAACGAGTGCGAGGTATGCATGCCTCGTTACACCTCGTCTTCGGTTTTCTCATGTTTTGCGGTGTGCAGGATTCTCTGTTGGCGACGCCGCTCATCTTGGACTTGACCATCCTCGCGGAGTTGCTTACTCGTGTCCAGTACCGTGAAGTCTCCGCCGGTCAGGCTAATTTTGCACCGCTCTACCCAGTGTTGTCGCTCTTGTCCTACATGTGCAAGGCACCCTTGGTCAAGCCAGGCACGGATGTCGTCAACAGTCTTGGCAGGCAACGTAACGCACTCGATGCTTTCCTCAAGGCTTGCATTGGGCTGGAAGGCAACAGCGATCTCTTGCTCGAGACCCGTATCTGGTAGAGGGTGACTTGGACGACGCCGCTTTCATGACGCTCATCGTCTCTAACAATCTTTGTTTCCGTTTCCGTCCTCTGACTATGTGGAATAGCGATGGTTTTCAACAACCGTGCGCTAGTTATCTCGCCATCGCAAACACTATCTGTCGTACATTCAACTGCTTGCAGATGTTGTGATGGGATTTTGGTTTTATTGTTGATTCGTCGTACGAGCGTGTAACGAGGTGTAGATCTCATCTTGGAAGGTCGTCTAATACCCGTTTATATCTCTCCGAACATTGTGTATTGTTTAGAAATGAATGATGTTTTGGTTGTTGGTATGTGCCAGTGCGCTTACCTCCTGGAAAGCTTGTGCATATGATGTCAGCGTTCCGCGGAGATCGCCGAGTAGTGTTGTTGAGTGACGATTCAGATGGTAAAGTGACTGATTGCTCGTCGGCGACACGCTCACATCATTACAGCCTCGACCGCAGCGTTGTCAGGACCAAGGTACGTGGATGTCCACAGCACCTCAGAAGATGACCCACACACGGCACGGCAGCGTGTGCCCTCCAGACGTGTCTTTCTCGCAACACCTACAGTCCTGAAAAGTGCGATGAATACGTTCGAAAACTATACACGTGTTGCCTCGAGATGTATGATATCGAAGGCGTCAACGCCGAGTCCACGGCGTGTCCGACAAAGCCCGTCATTGAGCGTTGGTTGAGGGGGCACGGCGATGATGGTCTCCGTGGGGATATGGCTAGAAAGGCAAACAGAGAGAAGTAGTAAATATAAACGCTCATTTTAGATGGGCGATGGTGTCCGCGGTGCGAACTTTGAAGCTGTCATTTTGAAACGAGCGCAGCCCCCTTGAGCACAGCAAACCACAGCCTGACCGTTGCGTCCACAATCATGGCTCCGCATTTCGTGCCAATTTCTCTTTTCTTTTTCGCTCCTTTCCGCCGCAGTCGTCGCTGAAACCTAGGCTTGCAGTGGTTTTTGTAGTGTTCCTCCTCTTCCGACGATGCCAGTCGTCGTCACCGTCACTCAGCCGGGTGTTGCCGTCACCGTGACACCGACGAGCTCAGCCGCTGCGTCCTCTACGCTCTCTGCAGGAACCGTTGCGGGCATCATCATTGGAACCCTTCTCGGGGGTATCCTGCTTATCGTCCTTGTCTTATATCT
>JBBPRX010000555.1:0-13903 GCA_038093195.1 Boletus fagicola | reverse complement strand
TATATGCATGCAAATTACTCTGCCATGCACGCCATCTCCTATCAGGCACATCCTTCGTCCTGCTCTCCCTTCTCAGAGTACTCCCGCGAGCTGACTTATCTCTCCAACCCTTCTACACCCGCCCAACACTCCCACTACTGGCAGGCTGCCAGGGACGAATCGGTTCGCTATCTCTCCTATGGCACACCGTGCGTGCTCATCCGTCCTGCCCGTCGCGCCGACTAACCCCTCGTCGCTCTAGCATCGGCCAACATAATTTCTCCGCCCCCTCTAACTCCCCCAGCTGGACTCTCGCACCCTCCAACTCCTATAACCCACCGGCGATAGCCAACACCGTTCTCCAGCGGTTCAATCCAACATCGGCCTATCCAACACCACCCCCGCCTGGCATCCGTTCCTCGTCCTCATCGCTCGCGTTCGCTCTCGGCTACCCCAGTCAAGCCAAAGCACAGCAGCGTATCTATAAGCCAGAGGAATCGGGTCCCTTCTTCAAGGATTTCCTCAATCGTTCCGCCCAGCTTTTGGATTCAAAGCCCATCCAGCCGCCAAGCATTCCAAAGCCCATTCAGCCAGAAAGCACCCCAAAGCCCATCCAGCAAGCAAGCATTCCAAAACCTACCCAATCCGCAAGCACCCCTCAGCATTCGCCCTCAAAAGTAGACTCGCTACCCCCGAAACAACCTTTCCCAGCCGTTCCCCAACCTTCTGTAACCCCAAGGAAACGTAAATCTCCAGATGAACTCATCACCCCTTCTCAAAAGCGCATACATGCGACGAACCCCACAAACTCACCTTCTATCTGGAGATCCACAAGTGAAACGCCGTCTCACAAGTCGTCAAAATCATCCCGCCAAGTGTTGGCATATGTCAACGTTCCTGCGCCCACTTGGAAGACACCCTCGACAAAGTCATCAAAATATTCTGGCGATCCGGCCTCTGGAGACGAATCTGCTGGCGAGGATGGTGATTATCTGCGTCACGATATCCATGCCAGCGCCAAGTCCTCCGCTCGGCGCATTGGAGACAGGGATGAGCGAGGTATTATGATTCACATACCTGACAAGCAGCGCCGCTGACTTCCTGTGTATCATAGCTCCCCTTGAGAAACTCAATACCTTGATTGAAGATATACTCGAAGCGGAAGATTCCCTTGCAGCAGATATCGAACCTGCTGACCTCCCGAAGGAATACTTTTCTCCCCTTACGGTTGATTGCAACCATCCTCATCTCCAGCCAAGCATCGTCAGAAAGTTGACGAAATACATCAGTCAGCTGGCTCGTCCCTCTAAGAGATCTAGACGTACAACGCGCGAGGGTGTCGCCAATGCTAGCTCTGGGTTTAAGGCGCGAGACGCGCTTGGAGATATCGGAACCCCCGTTTTGTCAAGATTGATGAAGATTTTAGAGCGTTCAATCAAGGCAGGAGAAGATTTGGATCCTCTACGCACTTCCACTCACCATCCCCCGGCTCCCTCGTCACCCAGCAAATCGAAAAAGGCTCAAAAGGTGTCCGCGGATGGTATAGATGTGCTGGAGGAAGATGGTTCCATAGTACATGATTCGCATTCCCAACGACTTATAGACTCAGACGTGCATGAGCTGGCCATTCAATTGGAGGTTTCTCGGGATAGCATTCTCGCTGCGGAATGCTGTATGGCACTCTTGAGTGGCGAAAACCTCACAAAACAGGTTCGTGACTTTGGTTCGAGACTCTGTCCGGTTTACTCAGTTGCACGGCAGCTTTACTCGGAGGAGTTAATAACGACTTGCCTTAGCACTGTTAAGAACCAGCTCACTTTGGTCGTCTATCCTTTTGTGGAGGGCACAGGAGTCAGCGGAGCAGCGTCCCCCCAACTCAATTGCCTACTTCGCTACACGCATTCTAGCTGTGGAGACTTGCGGAGGCTAGTTACTGAGCTCTTTCAAGCTCTTGCTGCCGCCCTTCCTCGCATTAACTCCCTATTTTCCGCGGATGGGATTAGCATGTCTGACGCAATCATCATCCAAGCGGTTTATATCGCTATAGGACCATTCTTTGTTGTCGAGTCTGCCGAAAGCGACACCAAGGGTAAGCGGGAGAATGTCGTGTTGAGCACATTGGGAAACAGTGCCATGAGAGGCCTTCGTCTCGATGCTCTTTCAATCATTCGAAGTGTGAGCATCTCGTTGATATCAGTGTTTAGCTGACTGATGCCTTCAAGGTCTTTGCAAACCACGAAGATCAACGGTCATGGATCATTGAAGAAATTTTGTCGTCACTTATCAAGTTGTCGAACAGTCACAAGAAAGCTGGACAATTCCGGTCTGTGCTTTTTGAAAATTCGCACTCGTCGTTAATAATATATCTGCAGTCTACGCGACGGCCGTTCGATACGTACAGTGTCCGCCTTACTTCTTCAACTCGTACAGACGTCGGCACGCGATGTTCGAATAGCTGCGCGAAGGATTTCCAAAACCCGTCAAAATCGTGCGCTGCGGAATCAGGACAGCACGACGGAGAAGCCCAAAGATGTCATTTTTGATGAACAAGATGTAGAGGTGCGTAAGATGGGGTACTCCGTGATTCGTTTACGCTCATGACACCAGGAGATACAACTGTACATGTCGGGCCTAGACTCGGCCACCAATGCAGCGAAGACAATCGTTCTCTTTCTGACACAGAGGTATGTTCTTGTTCGCGTGTTCGCTTGCATATACTCATCCACATGTCTAGGTCCGGGAAAGGGAAGCTGACGAAGAATTCAAACGAGGCCGAATATCGAATCATCCTCGATAACCTAATCTCTGACCTCCTGGTTGTTTTATATTGGCCGGAGTGGCCAGCAGCAAGTTTGATTCTGAGTGTGATTTGTAAATTCATGGTATGGTTATTTGGACATAACTAGTCATGCGATTTAGCAGGCTTTCTTCTCCAGGTAGCCTCACTGGATGACGTGAAGACGACTGTTCAGATAGATACTAACGCGGCAAAGGCAATAGCTTTAGATCATTTGGGGGTCATCGCTGCTCGATTACGATCCAGCGCTATAAAGGTTCGGCAACGGAGTGGCAAGAATCCACTCGTCCCGCTCGACGAGGTATGGATTTCATATCTTGAAATAATTGATCTTACAGTCAGGTTCCCCCAGATTCTTTCAACGGAGAATATGCAAGATTTCGGAGCGCTCCTGACTCGCCATGAAGCCATATCTTTTCACTTGGTGAAACGCTCTTCTGATGATCAAGCATATGAGGTACGTCATTCATTAAAATGAAGTTCGGAGCTATATCATTTTGTCGAGGTCAGAGCGCCCGCGAACTTACTTCTGCAATGTGGGGTCATGAGCTGGCAAACGCTTTACGAGTGCTGCGTGGCACTCTATCCCAAGACGATGGTGGACCTGCGCAGAGATCATCGACGCTCACTCTTTGTATGAAACTTCGGAATGCCCTGTCTGAAGTATGGACAAGCCGCGGCAATGATGTTTTCGATGTTGGGTGAGTATGTGTTAACACGGCCCGTCTCAGTGTTTTATGCTTTGCTAGATCCGAAGAAGAAGCAGCTCGTGTTGACCAACTTGCAGAGGAGATTGGCACGGTTCAACATCTTAGGAGCTCTTTCGGACCTATACTGAATGTGGTGCTGATGGCCCTTGACGCGCTGCCTGTTTTCATGCGGACCAAAGCATTGCGAGCTCTTGGCCAGATTGTGACCAGCGACTCCAGTATTCTTTCCACGGTAAGCGTGTATACAATATCACCGTCTGCATATATCTAATACATGACAGGCGAACGTACGACGAGCCATTGAAGGGCACCTTCTAGACTCTTCTCCAGCTGTCCGAGATGCTGCCGTCGAGTTGATCGGTAGATACATGATAGAATCGCCCGAAGTGGTCGGTGATTACTACTCAAGGATTGCTGACCGCATAGCGGTATCTGCTTCATCGTCCTCCTCATCAACGGCTTGCTGATTTTGACGCTACAGGACACTGGACTTGGAGTGCGAAAGCGTGTGATCAAGTTACTCAAGCAATACTACAGCGTTACTGAGGACCTGGAGCGTCGCGTCGATATTTGCACAAAGCTTGTGTTGCGGATGTTGGATGAGGATGACACTGTCAAAGACCTCGCCGTCAAGACCGTCGAGGAGTTGTGGTTCCAGACTGCGCCATCTCAAGTCGTTACTTTCAAAGGAAAGCCACCGTCATCAAGTAATACCCAGGACAAGACTTCTTTGCTCTTGAAAGTGTCTGTTATCATGGGCGTGTCTGCTTACTTCAAGGATAAGCAATCTCCTTTGGAGGATCTCCTTCACAAGATTATGTCGAGTCAAAATCCTGCGGATACTCCCTTTATGCATGCGAAGTACTCTGAGATATGTGAAACCTTGATTGATGGTCTCGTTGATGCTTCCGATCTTCCTGGTTTTGTGAGTATTTGGTTACTGGTAAAAGCGTTGTCTCACTCCTATGCTTATTTGTATTTCAGACAGTTCAATCTTGCATCAGAACGCTCTATCTGTTTGCAACCGCATATCCGTCTGTACTGTCTGGCAGCAATGCTTCCACGCTACTTCCATACTTGAAGAACCCTGCTTCCGTTCGTACAAACCGGTTGATTGCATGTCGCGTGTCCTAATTTCACTCCGTAGCCCGAAGAGTTGGCCGTGACTGACTTCCTGCTCCGAGTTTTCCGGATATCAATCCCCCATATGCCAAAAACCGCGGTCAACTTTGGCCAGGAGCTACAGTTGGTTTTGCAACCCATGATCGTGAAGCCGTCGAACGTTGGTGGGGTGGTGGTAGGTTGAGCTGACAAGTCCAATCGACCATGTCTGACTTTTTACCAAGTGCCTACAAGAAAGCGTTGCGTGCATGTGTGGAGTTGTACAGCATCTCACACATGACTTCCATCGACTCGTCGCTCTTTTGAAGTCATGCAATGGCAAGCATTTTGGCTCGAAGCAGTCGGTCGAATCTTACGCATTTTGCAGCTCGTCTTCAACAAGCTATCGTCCGCAGTAGTGATGGAATGACCGCTGTTGAGACACGGACATTATCTATCCTCATCTTTATTGTGTCCCTACTCGGAGAACACTGCGACTTTGATCATCTCCGTGCTGAGCGACCGGGTGAGTACAATATTGGTTAAATTTACGAGGGAGATTTAGTCTTTTTGCAGAATTTGCGACCGAGTTGAACAGCGTTTCAGAGGTGATTAAACCCACAAAGTGCTGTTAATTCTTCTGACCATTGCCTGTGATAGGGACCTATTGTGGAACACATCTATAACAGCCTTCTCTCCCTCTACGGAAAATACAGCGACCCCGGTCTCAAGGGACGGATCTTGCAGTGTCTAGGTGTGTTTTCACGTTCTCTGTGTGACTGACCTTATGGAATCCCTTGCAAGGCTTTTTGTTCCGCGCTCAGCCTACTTTGATGACATTGGAACGGTCTGCTGTGATTATGGATGCGATTTTCACTTCCTCTGATGAAGAAAGCCGAGGACGGTTGCTGAGGATCATGCAAGATTTCCTGGTTTCTGAAGCAGCGAAGCATGCCGAACACCGCAAGGGTGAGCGACACATGCTGTAAAACTTTCATGTTGTTGACGCTCGCTGTTCCAGCCGCAGGGCAAGGGAAGGGTGATGGCGTTGTGGATATGGCAGAACTTGTTGGGAATACGGAAGGGTTTGCGGATTCTGGGTAAGAGTCACTATTTCGGATACACATGACGGTGATGAACTTTTGTTTTGAACAGGGTCAGCTCCGCGGTCGTTCAACGTTACATTTCACCCATCTTGGACGCTGCGCTCTCTCAGAACCCGCAGATACAGGCTGTTGCTGTTGATATTCTAACCTTCACTGTCAAGCAAGGGCTTGCACACCCGCTTCAGGTATGCAATGTAAGCTATTGTGTGAGTTACTGATACCACTAAAAACAACAGTCTTTCCCGATCATTGTCGCCCTCGAAACGAGCCCTATCGCAGCGACGAGCATCCGAGCAAACGCGCTGCATGCTATTCTGTACAACAAACACATGAGTCTTCTCAACGCTCGCTTTATCGTCAGTGCAAGACAGTCGTTCGATTACCAGAAGGTGATCTCGCCGAATAACGTCCAAGGTCAGTGGACTTTCGAAAAAAAAAACGACAACACTGATTTGGCCGCTACAGGTTATCGTATGCAACCCGAGCCAATCGCCTTGTTGCAACGATGGTACTCGCTAATTCGGGAAAAAAGAGCCCCTCGACAGGATTTCTTGAAAGCGTTGGTCAAAGCATTTGACATTCCGACCGCATTAAAATCATCACAGGTGAATGCGTCCTCGCACGGTTTCATCTCTCTCATTCTGAGCAATAACCCCTAGGATGATGTTGACTTTTCCCGTTACATGGCCGAAAACTTTGCTACTCTAGATTACAAGACTCAAGAGGAAGTACTCACCGTCATCAAACACCTCACGTCTATTTTATCCACTTCAGGAATGCAACTCATAGAAGTCGTTTCTCCTTCAAACCTGCTCGCTCAGCTCCATGAACCGCAACAGCAGTCCATCCCGAATGGTACCCACGTGGTGGTAAGATGACCGACTGGTATTGTTGGCAATCACTTATCAAATTCATAGAACCCCGCTCCGCAACCTTCACAGGAGTCAAACCTCAACATCGACGCCATGAGAACCTCGGTCATAATCTGTATTGTCATGCTGCTGAAATCCCACTTGAAAGGGTTGTATGGTCTGTCCGAGGAGTAAGTCAGCTTGCGAACTCTCGTGGTCTCGACTCATGGCGCCCCCCCAGAAAATGCAGTAAATTCGTTCCAGGAAAGAAGAGTGCTGTTGGAGACAAACCTGCTATTAAACGCCATCAGTTTCCGATATCTTGGGATCGTCTGCCGTTTGGTATGGCACCCCTTATCCTACATGAGCATTTGGCAACCCAAAGAGCGACGGTAAATAAGGCGCTTCGTTGTGCATGGATCGATCATTGACATTCCTTCCACGTGCAGTTCCTTCAAATTTGGAATGAAGACGGTGTAGTGGCCGAACCTGAAGACGACCTCGAGTGATACGCAGCTTTCTGTTGTTGTTGTTCTTCTTCTTCGAGTTTTCGTTTGTCAAACGCATATATCATTATCCTCTGTGCATTAATGTATTGTACTGTCTGGACAATACCAGTAGGAATCTAATTGCTCAAGAGCATTCGATGTCCCAACCCGTCCGAATATATCTTGGCCACAAAGTACGTCGTAGTTGTACGATCATATACATTGTACAATTACGATTTACTTTGTCGCTCAAAATCTACATGCATATATACGTGACTAGGATTTCTACCTCAGATGTAGTGTGTAATCGTTATGGTCTCACGACGCTACCGTCAATGAAAGAGACCGGTCCCTTTGGCATCTCGCCGATAGCCTTCTGGATATCGTCATCCAAGCATGGCTCATCTTCGAAGACCCATTTCAATTTACCGCCATAAGACTCCGGCAAGTCTTCCTCGCTGATCATTTCGCGAAGTGTATCACCAGGAGCTTTTCCCAAAATATGGATCTTCCGACGGGTACCCTCGTCAAACCAGCCCTAGTAGTAAGGCCGAAACATGTCGCGCAAGTCAACGTCTGACATATATGATAGTTCTCGAGCTGCGCACCTTGATCCAATTCCATATGGTAGGAAAGAACGACGGAGAATTTACGATAGCGATGGTGTTCAGCGTTTCTGGGTAGTTGGCGGTGGCCATCGTGGACGCTTGTTGGAGGTGGCTTCGGAGGGACCACACGGCGGCTAGTGAAATGTCCTCCAGATCTACGATCGTCGTCACGGAGGATATCGGTGTCGGTGGCTCGTGGGGTAAATGGCTACAGAGGGGCAACACGAAGCGGATCATGCATTCGTAGAGTGTGACGCTAGCGGTAAGGCGCTCAGCCACTGCCCCACTATGTATGGTGCGATGTCGAATCCGACGTACATGCACTGATGCCGTTTGTCTGGTGGAACCGCGTCTAACTCGTGGCGCAACGCACTGTCGAGGGAAGCTAGTCGGTAGGCGTACACCGGTAGACCTTGCTATAGACAAAATCGGTCGGTCGGCGACGAAATGTTCAATGCCAATGTCAAATGAGCCGGATCCGGGGGACAAAAAAAGGAGAGAGCCCATACTTTGTCTCGGCGCCCAGTCCAGCGCGGATAGAACCTCCGGGCCGACTCCAGCTCACTGGCAGCCGTGTCGAACGATTTAAACAGCTCGTCGACGCTGTGTTGCTTCCTCCACGCCTCTGCACGGGCGAATTGCTTCTCCGCCTTGTTGAGGTCGAACCGACGTGCGCGCAGAAAACGCCTTTTCGTTGCCAACGTTTTAAATCAATACGTGGTTCAAAATCAGACGCATGCTTTCCCGGGAGAAGGAAAAGGCAGACACGCACATGAGAGTCACGTCATCGTGAGTCGCTCGTACTTCCGAGTTGTCGGTCGGAGGAGGTCGATAGAGACCTGCTTGGACGAGGTTTGCTTTGAATACCTCGAGTAGTCCGCCGTGTTCGCTGGTGATCGTCTGGCTTCGTTGTGGGGTTCGATCCTGTACGTTTGTGTCATCCGCTGCTGGAATAGCATCCGTCGCGACAGTTGGAGTGTCATTATTGCCGGTGCCATTCATGTTGGCATGGGTATGGGGCTCATCGGGTTGAGTAGGCATGTTCGGCGATGAAGTTGTTGGAGACAACGCAGTGGACTTGAACCGGGGATCGGCGGTGGGGTGTGCGACTTTCCCCGCAGCAACCAGGCAGGAGATTAGATAAATGAAAACCCAAGCCTGAGGCCTGATGCTTCTGGCCGCACTATGGCAGTACTAGATGCTAGTCAGCGGAAGATTCGCGGAGCGCGATACAACACTCGATGACCAGATGACTGCAGTAGACTACATGTAATGACGCGTCGGGCTTCTGAATTACTTTACGATGCGATATACACCGGGCAATCCTACGAATGTGCAGGGTTCACCCTTTTGTGCAACAACTCCAATAGCTGCCTCTCCTGTTTATCCATGAACAGCATTACCGTCCCGAATCTTTGAACCTTGGTGAAGGCCAACAGGTAATCCCGTACGCTATCCCTCGTGTCCGCAGCTGAATCATGTTCGAGTATGGCCTGGAATGTGTGTAAAACGGATTTAAGCAACTCCGGTTCCAACGAGACTTGAAATAATGCTGGGATGGAAGATGGGGGGATTGTCTGGAAGAGATAACATAAGCTTCTCGGAGGTATTTTTGCAAGAGTAACTAACTTACACGAATGAGATTCCATTTATCCGTGTCGGATTGCAAGGACTCCCACGACTTGGTGAATTGAAATAGCGTCGTGGGTGGCTTTGGGAATCGTGGCGTACTTGTATTGCTCGGTGTTGGTCGTGGGGTAGATTCTCGCGTGGAAGAAGCAGTCTTGCTTGGTGTCCTGGTAACAATGGTGTGATTTCCTGTATGGCGGAATATCCCACCTGACACTCTGCCAGTGACCGGCTTAGACTCTTCGCGCGCCTGTTTGGCGTCCACAAACGTCTGCGGCTTGGACGGAGGAGCTTGTGTTGTGGTTGGCATGCTTTCTTGCTTCAGCGAGCGCGATGAGACTGGCTGAAGCAAACCTGTATCTTTGGTCTCCGAGGGTGTAACCGCTGTAGCGATCCGTGCTTCATTTGATAGACGTGTATCACCTTCAACTATCTCAATGGGAACTTGACGTCGTTTTGGAGTGATGGCTTTGGGCGTATCAACGGTCTGTGAGTGGGAATCTAGCTCTTCACCAACGTCCTTGCAGGGGTAAAGACCTACGATATGCTTGGAGCGTTGTTTAAGCATCCGTTGCTGTGATAACTTCTCGAGCTCAAGTATCTCATTCTTTACCGATTGGTTTGCAGGCTCCAGCGCGAGGGCTTTGTCCAGGTCTGTGAACGGATGAACGACCATCGGATTTGAATTGATATCGTTCCATACCTGCTTGAGCGTCATCCAGGTTCCCAAGAACTTTCCGCGCTTGACCCCTTCTGAAGAGTGCTTTGACATTGTTGGGGTTCGGCGCTAAAACCTTTGTGCAATCCCTCTCCGCATCCTCGGATCTACAGAGCAACCGATCAGCCGCGTGGAGCAGCTTTGGAATGGATTTGCCATGGACGTACTTGCCTATTTTGAGATACGCCGCTGCCCGGTTGAGGAAGAACGTGGGGTCGGTACCGTCGGCAATGATTGCGTCGGTGTAGTGGCCAATCGCGCTGGGATAGTCAGCAGCCTTGAACGCCGCGTTTCCCTTGACCGAGTGTCACTACGAAGAAACCAGTTGCGTTTTCCGTCACTCACCTTATCTTTCGCCAGTCTCGCCTTTTCTGACGCCATTCGAATTTGGGCGCGGCAGGTGGTGGTTAGTGGAAGACCTTATTGGTTTTAAAGGGTGACTCGGACTCCTTTACTAACAATCTTTGCTTCGCCTTAGTACTCGGTCAGGGCAGATTTGCTTACAATTCCCTCTCGTCTGGTCTTCACGCGGGGGACAACCCAGATCCCGCACAAAGTCCGGGCGTTCACGCGACGCGGTCCAGGTATGGGGAAGATGAAAAAAGTGCCCTGGCGTGCGTCGATTCTCAATCCGTGTAAATTACGTCTCTCCAGTCATTGCTCATGGCCAACTCTGCAGCCTCCGTCAGTAAACCTGCACCCTCCCTTTCATCCCCCCGACTTTTGCATTCTTTGGGCGATGAAAACAAGTCTGTCCTCAGTCTGATGGCTGATGCCCGGCACATCTTTGTCGGAGGCCAGTGCCAAGATATTTCGGTCAGTCTACTTCCGTGACATCGTTTTACCAACTCCGTAACGTCAACGTCGATAGGTTTGGGACAAACAATCTTACACACTCAAAACTAGTCTCCGTGGTCATACGGGAAGCATACTCGCCTTGGAACTCGCAGAACACAAAAAATGGCTTTTCAGCGCTTCCGGTAGGAATCGCGCGCCGCTTTCATATCAGGTTTCTGACGTTTCGCAGGTGATAGTACTGTTAGGGTAGATACCTGTTTTTTCACAGTCATCGTCCACGATCTGATTCAGATCAGATATGGTCCACAGAGACGTTTGCCGCAATCTATGTCCTCCACCCCTATCTAGAGACCGGGGCAGGCGATCTTTTCTCCTTGGCTTGGAACCCTGTTCTACGGACCATTTACCTCGGTTGCCAAAACACCTCGATACAATGGTTCAACTTTGGTCAGCAAGTCGTCGGCCGATCACCCCAAGAACAGACCAATTCTGGCACATCCACTCCTACTCGCAAAGTTCACAAATTCTTTGACAGTTATCCTCAGTACACTCATAAACCCGCTGACCTCTTCGCAAACAACCTGAACTATTGCCCTTGGGACGCAAATCCTTTTTGCAAAAATGTGATTGGAATTCCAGCTTCCAACGTTCTTGATTCTGCACACTTTGGATACGTATACTGTATGACAATGATGCCATCTCAGAGAACAGCTTCCGATGATACTGCATTGCAACCTGACGCGACCTATCACCTCTTAACAGGTAGTGGCGATGAGACGGTCAAAGTAGGTCAGATGTTGATCTGAGAATCACCATATTCATCTCTCACTAGATATGGACGTGCACTTCCTCTGGTCCCGTGCTCGAACATACGTTTGAATGTAATCATGGCGCGGTCTTGTCCCTCGCAGTTACGGGCGATACTATCTTCGCAGGGTGTCAAGAAGGATACGTTCTGGTATTCGATCTCGAGACCAGGACACTAGTGCGGACTATCATAATCCAGGAGGTCAGTCAAAACAGTTTTTGAACGCATTTGAGCAGAAGGTGATTATGCTTTCCAGAACATCGACATATTGACACTGTCCATGATGCATTCCGAGCTCTACACGTGTTCCTCGAATGGTCAGATACAGGTCGGTGCCCAAAGTCGTATGGGCATTCCAATAACATTAACCTCCGTGGATTTAAGCGATGGTCGTCTACATTTAATTGCACTGCATCGTGGAGCGCTCACGAAGGGATTGTACTTTCATCTATCGTAACCCATTCGTCCGAGGCGAATAGACTCGTGCTGGTCTCAGGTGCCAATGACGGGTTTCTGAAGGTAAGTTGTCCATCTCGTTCTCCACGCTCGTACATCACATTCCATCCAGATTTGGGACATTGACTCGCCGTCAGAAGCGACCTCTGTTCCGCTTTCGGAGAATAGTCCGCCCGAAGCTGAAGATGATGGTCACGGTGGGCGGCCCGCCATGCAAGCTACATATCACTTACGTTTTATATGCAGACATCATGACCTACGCACTGTCGACCTTTGTCTCTATCCCGAGTGTCAGCTCTAATCCCTTGCATCTCGAAGATTGTCGCCAGGCAGCGATTTGGTTGAAAAAATGTCTGCACCAACTTGGTGCCGAGTCAACACTAGTAAGGCTCTACTTATATGCAATAACTAGTGATCGATTTCCGGCCTTTAACAGTTGCCTACGGGCGAGCACAGGAGTCCACTGGTCTTGTCAACCTTCCACGGAACGCAAGGCAAACACCCAAAGCATCGGATATTGTTTTATGGGTAGATTTGCACTACTTATATGATGTTTACTCGTTCACAATCTCTTCAGACATTACGACGTCATCTCGGCTCCTCGTGACGGCTGGGACTCTGACCCGTTCACTGTCACTGGCCGAAATGGATACTTGTATGGTCGTGGTGTGACAGATAACAAGGGTCCTATCATGGCAGTGGCATGTGCTGCCGCCGAATTGTTGAGGAAGCGAGCTCTCGGTGTTGACCTTGTGTTTCTGATCGAGGGTGAGGAAGAGGCAGGCAGCCCCGGATTCATGGACGCCGTTACGGCGCACAAGGTTTGACTCCATCTCTTTGCGCTCTCGACATATTTTCACTCGCCCAGTCTCAAATCGGGGACATCGATGCTATTTTGCTCAGGTATCATCCCACTATAAATTGACCGTGCTTTTCTAATTAATTCATGCAGTAACTCTACTTGGATAACTGAGTACCCACCATGCATCACGTACGGGTTGCGTGGAGTCGTCCATGCTACACTGGAGGTCTGTTCTCAGGATTTTAGATCCAATTTTTCTCTAGACGTTTCCTAGATCACCAGTGGCGCTCCTGATCAACATTCAGGTATTGAAGGAGGAGCTACGAGAGAACCAATGCTTGACATGTAGGTTATGATATCTGATGGCGCAACCATCTTTCGAGCGTTCATCCCTAGGATTCGCCTACTCGCAACGCTGACAGACGGTCAGCGCAAGGTTGCAATTCCAGGTTTTTGTGCGTTACTCAAACTTTTCAACGATGCCCTCACTACCTTCTCACATCGTGATCTCAGATGACAGCGTTCGACCCCAGACTGAAGACGAAAAACAACTCTACGAACTATTGTCGTTGGTGGCGCATAGCCCCGCCTCCGTCCTCTCTTCACGGTGGCGTGAGCCCTCGCTCACGGTGCACAACATCTCTGTCTCGGGTCCTGGAAGTAAGTCGTGTGATTCGAATCACTCATAGAGTCATCGCCATTCACGGATTCTGTGTTCACACATAGATCCTACCGTCATTCCCGGAAAGGTGACAACCAAGCTCTCGCTGCGCATCGTGCCAGACCAAGATCTAGAGACGGTCTCGCGCGCACTGGTCGCCTACCTCAACGATTCGTTTGACGTCTTCCAATCGCCCAACAAACTTTCCGTGCGTCTATCCCCCCCTCTTTTGAATTTAATTTTATGGGCCGGGATGCGTTGACGCTCATGTGCTGACTAGGTCACCATCGATCACACCGCAGACTGGTGGTTAGGCGATCTCGACGATCCGTGGTTCAAAGCACTCGAAACGGCCGTACGGGAAGAATGGGGCATCGAACCCCTGCGCATC